>JAMKPZ010007390.1:0-22041 GCA_024699675.1 Amphibolis antarctica
TTTTCATGATAAATCCAAGGACTTATGGAATTTTTACGAACAGTGTGCATTCTTGATCTGTCCTGGACTATTTTGCGCTTCTGCGTTGAATTAAATGCTATGAACACTATGAGATAAATTTTTGAAGGAAATCTTTTGGGTTTTCACGTTCCCTCATGATCCTTAATCCTTGTATTTAATAACTATCAGGGAAGAAGGAGAAGGATGTCAAGTTAAGGCAAATTCCTCGAATACAGTCCAAAACAGAGTTATATTTCACATATTTGAGATTACTTGATTTAGTGTGGATTTGCTTAATTAATGTTTTTAAGGTTAAAACTGATGTATTTATGTCATAAGATGATGAAAAGTGAATGAATATGTTAGTGTCATGGATTTGATTGTTGAATCTTGTACATAAGGTATTGATTAGGTGTTTTCATATATTCTTTATATGTGGATTTGAATGGTGTGATATGATTTATATTCTAAATGTTGTTTATTGAATAGAGGTATTCACCTATGATAAAGGGGAATGAAAGTTCTTCACTTCTAAATGATCTCATTTGAGGGAAATAAGCCCTCTTAAATGACTTGGAGTTATGAAATTTATATGCAACCAACTTTATATCGCATATGAAAAAGTGGAATTAGTTGATTTAAACAACAAGAATTTGCGTTTTACTGATTAATATTGAAATTTATAAAAATTACTAGTTCCTTGTGGATCGACTTGTACCTGCATATTACCTACAATAGACACCATGTGCTTGTGGAGTTTATAAATTTTAAAACGAACGAGTGTTTATTTTGACAACATCTTAAACTCATACAAGTTTTTGACGCCTTTGCTGAGGAGCTAGGCGTACTTTTGATAAATTTTAATATGTTGTTTTTGAAAAATGCATTCTTTTGTGTTGAAAGTTTCTATATTTTCATTAAGTAGAATTTTATTCATATGCTTTATTAACTTTTATTTGCATTCTTTTTAGTGTAGTTGTAAATTCTTTAACATTTTCGTTGGTGTTGTGATGTGGAATGGATGTTGATTGATCACCGAGTGTTCATTTCATGTTTATAACGTACTTTTGTTATCCTATCATGGTTTATGAGAATTTTTTATGTAGTAGGAAAATTTTAATAACAATGATAGTCTTCATCTGCATTTTTTGAAAAAATTCTGAAAATTTGTAATAGATTTGATTTCATGGGCATTTGGGACTTGAGTTGTATGTTTTGATGATCGACATGTAGTCTTAAGTTTTTACCTTCATAGAGAGTATTTTTCCAGAATTTTTCAAACTATATTGGTGGAGTTTTTGATTTTTGAAGTATAGGGGGTCTGCAGCAAATTAAATTGCTAAACTGATTTGTGCAGCTACTGTTTTTGGTAGTTCTGCTGTGGTTATACTTGTGAACATTTCAGTTTGGTAGTTTTATGTTGAAGTACACAAATTTATCTTTCCAGAATGGACTTGCGTTTAATTGTGGGAGATGTGTTGAGGGAGTTATGAATTTTTCAAGTTGGCCTATCCTGCACTTCCCCTGCAGCATCTTCCACGAAATCTACCTTGCTCTATTTGAGTTCTTGATGGATTTCGACATGGTTTTATCATCTGAAATTAAGGTTTTTAAAGGTTTTCTCAAAGTAAAGGAGCTTATATTTCAATCGTGGGTTTTTACATGAGTTTTGAGCGTGTTAAAGAGATATGAATTTTCTAAGTTGATGGTGCTAAGTATTGTTAGACTTTGCAAACATGTATTCAGATTGCTGTTAATTTCTAAAATCAGCATGCGTGTGTATTGATTTCAGTAGGAAGTACCTTCTTAGCAGATCTAAATTAGTGTTCATTTCAAAAAAAATATAAGTTCATTGTTTTGTAAGTGATTTGTTGAAAATAAGAGATGTAAAATTCATTGCTTTAAGTTCATATTGTTTATAGAATCATTCATTTTGCATATGTTTTAGTATTATTTAAATGCTATGTAAGTTGTATTTGTATACTTGTGAATAAGAGTAAAAAAAAAAAAAAAAATCTTGCTCTCATGCTATTAAAACATTGTTCCATAAAGCTTATGTTCAAAAACTTGTACGGGTTTAAGATGTTGTCAAAATAAACACCTGTTCGTTTTAAAATTTATAAACTCTGCAAGTACACGATGTCCATTATAGGTAACATGCAGGTACAGGTCGATCTACAATGAACTAATAATTTTCATAAATTCCAATATCAATCAATAAAACGCAAATTCTTGTTTAAATCAACTAATTTCACTCTTTTCATATGAGATATAAAGATAGTTGCATATAAATTTCATAACTCTAAGTCATTCAAGAGGGCTTATTTCTCTCAAATGGGATCATTTAGAAGTGAAGAACTTCCATTCCCTCTTATCATAGGTGAATACCTCTATTCAATAAACAACATTTGGAATATAAATCATATCACACCATTCAAATTTACATATAAAGAATACATGAAAACACCTAATCAATACCTTATGCACAAGATTCATTAATCAAATCCATGACACTAACATATTCATTCACTTTTCATCATCTTATCACATAAATACATCAGTTCTAACCTTAAAAACATTAATTAAGCAAATCCACACTAAATCAAGTAATCTCAAATATGTGAAATATAACTCTGGACTGTATTCGAGGAATTTGCCTCAACTTGACATCCTTCTCCTTCTTCCCTGATAGTTATTAAATTCAACTATAAATACAGGCATTAAGGATCATGAGAGAACGTGAAAACCTAAAAAATTTCCTTCAAAAATTTATCCCGTAGTGTTCATGACATTTAATTCAACGCAGAGGCACAAAACAGTCCAGGACAGATCAAGAATGCACACTGTTCTTAACAATTTCATAAGTCCTTGGATGTATCATGAAAAACTTTGAAATTTAGAACACTACAAGACGACGCATAGATCTAATCAATGCATTTTACAACAATCAATTCTACTGAGTAAAACCCAAGATACAGAATTTACAAGTTCGTCAAAAACATTATCTTCAGGACAGTAATTCACCCTATGCATTACTAACTTCAAAAATCTCAAATTCGTATCTACACTTGTAGATAAAATTAATAAATGAAATAATCATGTTCTACATTAAAAATGCTACAAGATTGAACCACAAAGCATGTAAAAACTTCAAAGAAAACTCCTGTAATCACATTCAGAAAATAAGGCAAAGTTCTGTTCGTCAACAGAACTTTGCAAAACACCAAGGCTATGAAACTTTATGTACAAATACACAACATTCACACAAAACAAAATCATATTCACATATTCCATAACCATTAGTAAAACTAGATTTATACTAATTGAAAAGGTTAGTTGCAATGTAAATAAAATCTTACCATTAATCATTACACTAATTTCTACACTAGGAATTAAAAAATACAATGCAACTACATGCATCACAATAAAGACTAATATGCAAAACTATTAAATTACACAACCAAGTTCTTTCCAAGTAAATTATACCTTGAAGATCACCAAATAGATGCCTTGAGTTGGCCTCCAACCTCCTCCTAGCTTTGCCTTTAGTGCTATCACCACCGCAGGCGCTACTCGGATGATGCGGAGCTCAGAGGAGTCCAAACGGGCCCCCGAAATAGTCACTTTAACACTGCTGGAAAGGCCCCTTCAAGCCTCTTCCCCGAGCCCTAATGAGAGGCTTCGAAAGAGGGAGTGGCCGGCACGATCCGATGTTGAAATGGCTGTTGAAATGGGTCTTTTCGCCACTCGGAACAGCCTCTTCCCCGAGCCTTAATGAGAAGCTCCGAAAGAGGGAGTGGACAGCCACGAACCTTGCTTTAAAAAGCTCTGAAATGGTGGTTGTGGCAGCACCAATCGCCGGGCTTCAAGCTCCCATTCCGAGCCCTAATGAGAGACTCCAACGGAAGGAGAATCACTGGATGACGACACGGCTATAACTTGCTGGAATTTATGATATGGACAACAACAACACCTCCTCTTAATGTCCCCTTCCTCTCCTCTTCAAGCTCCTATTCCGAGCCCTAATGAGAGGCTCCAATGGAAGGAGTTGAGGACGTGAAAGGGAAGCTCGTGGTGCTGCAAGGAGATGGGAAATGGGGTTGGACTTGGAAAAGATCTTGATTTATGGTGGAAGCCCTTTTTGCTCGTGGATGGGAGAGTGGTGATGTGGGTGCTGGAACGTGGAGAATGGGGGCTGGAATGGATGGACGTGAGTGGTGAAAGGAGGATGGGTTGTATGTGAAAGGAGGATGCTGCTGGAAATTGTGGAGAGTTGGAGGCGTGGAAGAGGAAGGAGCCCTACCTTGTGCATGCTTGGATGGGAGAAATGGAAGGACGTTGGCTGCTAGAGGTGGCTGGAATCCCACGAGCAAAATGGCCAAAAAAAGAGAGAGAGGTGTGGGATTTGGGGGTTTTTTTTATAGAGAAGCCCTAAGGTGTGGATTGATCTTCATCCTTGATTTTCATTTATTTATCCTACAAAACTCAAAACAAACACATCAAAACATTCAAAGAAGCTACAAAAGTAAATAAAGTTCATCTCAAGAAGGTTGGATTCATTTCCATAAGTATTAAATCATATAACATAGTAAAATTATGCATTTTGGATTATTTAGTTATATTTTTATGCATAATCAATCAAATGCTAAAATAATAAAATCTTAGTTATGATTATACATTTGTTATCATTTAATCTCTGAAAGGCATGAATAATAGTATAAAAAGAAGTACAATTTTAGTGCTTACAAATCCCCCCATATTTAAACCTTGCTACTAGTCCCTAGCAAGTGTCTACGTCTAAAAACTAGGAAATGAATCAAATGACATTCTCAAAACTTCTTATTCAAACAAAAACAAAACTAAAGAAATGAAAAACCTAACTAGTGCTCCTTTTCGTAGGCGTCACGACTGCATTTAGCGCATGCAACAAGCCGTTAAACCCCTAGACTACCCTAGTGGCAGAGTTTTGTCTTCGGTTGGTTTTCAGAGAACACACCCACAAAGTCCAAATCAAATAAATAGAGGAGAGATAAAGTAAAATAAAGCCATGAAAAATCAATAAACAAACACAATGAAGAAAACACGAAACACAAACAAGCACACAACTGAAAAGAGATTAAAACTCATGCAAAAACTTGCTAGGCTCACTTGAGGATGTTAAAATCGTTAGGCATTGACGTGGCTTACAATCCTCACAACACACTAGTTCCCTAGGTTGGACAAGCATACACACAAAAATATGAGGAGTCACCTGATCATAAGAGTCATTTGTCTTGTATACAATAAGGGTCTCACCCTCAGTACCCACATGGAAATATAAAGCACAAAAATAGGATGGTGCAATAATTGCAAGAGAATATTGTGTAATGTCTAACTCCTCCCTTATATGTGAAGGCTATCGGAAAGTACCTAGAAAGAATAATCAAGGTACCAACACTTAATACACCACATACACCAACTCTCAAGAAAAAGGAAAGGTAGAGGTTTCATTTATTTCCACTTCTTCCACACAACCCCTTGTAACTACAACCCCCTTTTTCTACTTTATTTTCAATCTTTTTTTTCTTTTTCTTTTTTTTTTACTTTATTCCACACTTTTTTCACTTTATTTGTTTTTTTTTTTTTTCTTTTCAAACCTACTAATGGCGTAACTGAATGAAACACCTTATTTCTCCAGAACTAACCCTTATTTTCCAAAAGAAAACTCCTTGGTGTATCAAATGTGGCACCTTGCCACTCTCCTAAACACATCCTAAGCCACTTTTAGAACCTTGGGAGAAGGATCCTAATAATCTCGCCAAGAGGGTGTCTAAGATGCAACCCTCTTTTGCATGGTGGCACTTAGCTTGGGATCTCTCGAAAAGGGTGTAAAACAAGATAAGACATAGCTCAAATGACAGGGAAGACTCACCCAAACATGGCTAATCTCATACTTATCTTCCCCTAAGGAACCTCTCAATATAGGTCATAAATGTTTTAGCTCTGGTAAGCTCACCACTCAAGGAAATGGGAAGTCCCATAAATTCTAACAGCAACCTATGAGCTTCGCACATTCTCAAGTACGAATTCTAATCAAAAATCATGAAAATTAACACATAATTACGAGAAAAACAACACAAAATCACAAAACACGGCATATTTCCTTTCCCCCATACTTAAGATTTACATTGTCCCCAATGTAAAAGAAATAAGCATAAAAGCACACAAGAGAATCTAGAAGTCGAAAGAGAAAGAACAAATATGCCGGTGAAAAATACGATACTAAAAACAACACCACAAGTTACGCAAGTAATCCCCCCCTCATACTTAGATGACACCATAAATGCATATAATCAAGTGAGAATGAACGTCATGCACATATATATAACAAGTGGGGAAAAAAGAAATGCATACCTACGGTACTTTACAACAACAACTAAGAACTACACACTAATGCACAAGTCAAACTCAGAAAAACAAAATACATAAATATGCACAATAAGGAAATAAAAGAAAAGGGTGCAAAAATTTCGACAAAAAGAACATAAAAGTATTTACACTAGTAGCAGCTCTCAATACTTAAGATGGTCCAAGATGCCCGCCACCCTGCTCGGTCTTGGGGTTGGGGTTGGTTTGGCTGAGAAATGTCTGCTGCAAAAATTGTGCATTTTGGATTATTTAATTATATTTTTATGCATAATTAATGAAATGCTAAAATAATAAAATCTTGGTTACAATCATGCATTTGTTATCATTTAATCTCTAAAGACATGAATAATAGTATAAAAAGAAACACAATTTTAACTCTTACAAATCCCCCCATAATTAAACCTTGCTAATCCCTAGCAAGTGTCTACATCTAGAAACTAGGAAATGAATCCAACCTTCTTGAGATGAACTTTATTTACTTTTGTAGCTTCTTTGAATGTTTTGATGTGTTTGTTTTGAGTTTTGTAGGATAAATAAATGGAAATCAAGGATGGAGATCAATCCATACCTTAGGCCTTCTCTATAAAAAAACCCCCAAATCCCACACCTCTCTCTTTTTTTGGCCATTTTGCTCGTGGGATTTCAGCCACCTCCAGCAGCCGACATCCTTCCATTTCTCCCATCCAAGCATGCACAAGGTAGGGCTCCTTCCTCTTCCACGCCTCCAACTCTCCACTCTACACGGTTTCTAGCAGCATCCTCCTTTCACACACAATCCATCCTCCTGCCTATCTTGTGCACGAGCCTCCCATTCCACCCATTCACCACTCACGTCCATCCATTCCAGCCCCCATTCTCCACGTTCCAGCACCCACATCACCACTCTCCCATCCACGAGCAAAAAGGGCTTCCACCACAAATCAAGATCTTTTCCAAGTCCAGCCCCATTTCCCATCTCCTTGCAGCACCACGAGCTTCCCTTTCACGTCCTCAACTCCTTCCATTGGAGCCTCCCATTAAGGCTCGGAATGGGAGCTTGAAGAGGAGAGGAAGGGGACATTAAGAGGAAGTGTTGTTGCTGTCCATACCATAAATTCCAACAAGTTATAGTTGTGTCGTCGTTCGGTGATTCTCCTTCCGTTGGAGCCTCTCATCAGGGCTTGGAATGGGAGCTTGAAGCTCGACGATTGGTGCTGCCACAACCACCATTTTAGCAAAGAAAGAGGCGTCATTTCAGAGCTTTTTAAAGCAAGGTTCGTGACTATCCACTCCCTCTTTCGGAGCCTCTCGTTAGGGCTCGAGGAAGAGGCTTGAAGGGGCTGTTCTGAGCAGCAAAAAGACCCATTTCAACAACCATTTCAACATCGGATCGTGTCGGCCACTCCCTCTTTCGGAACCTCCCATTAGGGCTCGAGGAAGAGGCCTAAAGGAGCCTTTCCAACAGTGTTGAAGTGACTATTTTGGGGGCCCGTTTGGACTCTTCTAAGCTCCGCATCATTCGAGTAGCACCCGCAGTGCTGACAACACTAAAGGCAAAGCTAGGAGGAGGTTGAAGGCCAACTCAAGGTATCTATTTGGTGATCTTCAAGGTATAATTTACTTGGAAAGAACTTGGTTGTGTGATTTAATAGTTTTGCATATTAATCTTTATTGTGATGCATGTAGTTGTAGTTGCATTGTACTTTTTAATTCTTAGTGTAGAAATTAGTGTAATGGTTAATTGTAGGATTTTATTTACATTGCAACTAACCTTTTCAATTAGTATAAATCTAGTTTTACTAATGGTTATGGAATATGTGAATATGTGAATGTATGAATATGGTTTTGTTTTGTGTGAATGTTGTGTATTTGTACATAAAGTTTCATTAGTGTTTTGCATAGTTCTGTTGACAAATAGAACTTTGCCTTATTTTCTGAATGTGATTACAGGAGTTTTCTTTGGAGTTTTTACATATTTTGTGGTTCAATCTTGTAGCATTTTCAATGTAGAACACGATTATTTCATTCATTGATTTCATCTGTAAGTGTAGATACGAATTTGAGATTTTCGAAGTTAGTAATGCATAGGGTGAATTACTATCCTAAAGACAGTGTTTTTGACGAACTTGTAAATTCTGTATCTTGGGTTTTACTCAGTGGAATTGATTGTTGTAAAATGCATTGATTAGATCTATGTGTCATCTTATAGTGTTCCAAATTTCAAAGTTTTTCATGATAAATCCAAGGACTTATGGAATTTTTACGAACAGTGTGCATTCTTGATCTGTCCTGGACTATTTTGCGCTTCTGCGTTGAATTAAATGCCATGAACACTACAGGATAAATTTTTGAAGGAAATCTTTTGAGTTTTCATGTTCCCTCATGATCCTTAATCCCTATATTTTTAGTTGAATTTAATAACTATCAGGGAAGAAAGAGAAGGATGTCAAGTTAAGGCAAATTCTTCGAATACAGTCTAAAACAGAGTTATATTTCACATATTTAAGATTACTTGATTTAGTGTGGATTTGCTTAATTAATGTTTTTAAGGTTAGAACTGATGTATTTATGTGATAAGATGATGAAAAGTGAATGAATATGTTAGTATCATGGATTTGATTGATGAATCTTGTGCATAAGGTATTGATTAGGTGCTTTCATATATTCTTTATATGTGAATTTGAATGGTGTGATATGATTTATATTCTAAATGTTGTTTATTGAATAGAGGTATTCACCTATGATAAAGGGGAATGAAAGTTCTTCACTTCTAAATGATCCCATTTGAGGGAAATAAGCCTTCTTGAATGACTTGAAGTTATGAAATTTATATGCAACTAGCTTTATATCTCATTTGAAAAGAGTGGAATTAGTTGATTTAAACAACAAGAATTTACGTTTTACTAATTGATACTTTGTAGATTGACCAATACTTGCATGTTATCTACAATAGGCACCGTACGCTTACGGAGTTTATAAATTTTAAAACGAACGAGTGTTTATTTTGACAACATCTTAAACCTATACATACATTATGTAAATCTTCTATAAATTTTAAAGTAACTTATTAGTAATAACATTCTTCTTTGTTAATATTAGTCTTGAAACATACATTTGAATACTTAGGCATTTTTATTAGAATGTGTATACTTTTACTTCTATTTTTCTTTACTGAATACAATTTTCTGAATTGCTCATATTGCTGTAACAGTATAAGTCATAACATTTTTATTCTTGTGTACATTTTTGTTTTAGGATAAATTTTCTTTATAGGGTATATACGTAAATTCTTTGTGTTAATAAGTTCTAACATGAATTTTTCTTGTAGATCTTCCCTGAGAAAAAAAAGCAAAAAAAAAGAAAGATTACTGATTGATAGGTGTGTGCATTTCAATTAATACTTTCAGATTCTTAATTTTCACATGGATAGGAGTAACCCTTACCATACAAATACCTATGATCATGCTACTAAATTTTGTCCTTTTGCAAATTTGCATGTTTATATATCTGCTTTTAATAGTTTTGGAGAATCCTATCCTACTGATCTTAATGAATCTACTAGTGCATTTGATAAATCTGCATCACATACCTATGAATTTGATAAACCTGTTGCATTTATTGCTGTTAATGAAATTCCTGATTTTATTGCAAAGCATGTTGAAATTAATTTAAGTTTAATTAAAGCTATAGAAGAGGTTGAACTGGCTTATCATGAAATAGAGTTAGAAAAAAAAAATTGTTAATGAAAGATCAACACTCTTCAGTTTCTGCATGCAGTAATCTTTCTGAATTTAATAGTTTAGCTAATGCATGTGTTACTTTTAGGATAGGAAAATCTGTAGGATAACCTAGTATACCTAACCCTCCTTCTGAAGAGAAAAATTCTAAAACTAATAAGGAGAAATTGAATGAAATTAACTTAAATCAATCTAAGGTTAAAGAGAAAGGAAAGTTTGTAGTGGAAAATTTTATTGAACCTGTTGCTTCCACTGCTGCACCTTTTCCTAATAGGTTAAGGATTGAATATGATAATCTACTAGTGGAGAAAATTAAGGAAATCTTTGAGCAAGTTAGGGTTAATATACCTTTATTAGATGTCATCAATCAAGTTCCTGCTTATGCTAAATTTTTACAGGAATTGTGCACCAAGGAAAGAAAAGCTAGGGTGCCTAAGAAGGTCTATTTAGCTGAAGCTGTCAGTAGCTATTATCGAAGTTTGTACCTAAAAAGTATAGTGACCCAAGTACACCTATTATTTCATGCACAATTGGAGATAGATATTTTGAGAGAGCATTAATTGACCTAGAGGTTGGAGTGAATGTTATGTCCTCTAGTATATACGTGAGTTTAGGATTGAATGGTCTGTAACTTATCCAAATTCTGATTCAATTAGTAAACAGATCCATTAGAACACTTCTAGGAATAGTTGAAAATATTTTAATTAAAATTAAAGAATTTATGTACCCCATAGATTTTGTAGTTATAGAGAACCAACCTTCATCAGAAAAGGGAAAGCATACACCTCTGATTTTAGGCAGACCCTTCCTTGCAACTTCTGATGCAGTCATAGGGTGTAGACATGGATCAATGCAATTGACCTATGGTGATGGAAAGGTTGAACTGAATATCTTTCAAGTTGATCATGAGAGTCTAGGGGAAATTAATAAAAATGATTTAATAGATGCCCAATTTATTGATGTTGTAGACAATGGTGAGTGGGAAGAAGATGAACCCACCCTTGCAAATAGTTTTCAAGATCCATACAATAGTACTGATTTAGAACCTGAATCTTTAGCCAGTGTAGATAGTTCTGATTTTATTGAATTAGGGTCATTTGAATTATTAATTTTAGAGCCAGAAACAAATGAACAACCTTCAAAAAGTGAACCACCTAAATTAGAATTGAAACCTCTCCCACATAATCTAAAAATATGCATTTTTAGGAGAGAATGAAACTCTGCCTGTAATTATTTCTGTAGAACATTCAACAAAGCAAGAAGAAAAATTGTTATTGGTTCTTAGTAGATTTAAGGCAGCCATTGGTTGGTCCATGACTAATATAAAGGGGATAAGTCCTAGTATTTGCCAGCACAGGATCTGTGTGAACAATAAGGCTAGACCTTTTAGAGATCCTCAAAGAAGACTTAATCTCAATATTAAGGAGGTTGTAAGAAAAGAAATTCTTAAGTGGCTAGACCATGATATTATTTATCCAATTTCAGAGTGTTTGAGTTAGTCCACACTTCAAATTGTTCCTAAGAAATCTGGAATAATCGTAATTAAAAATGATAGAGATGAACTAGTACCAACTCGAGTCCAAACTGGGTGGAAAGTGTGTGTGGATTACAGAAAATTAAATGCTGCCACCTAGAAAGATCATTTTCCCTTGCCCTTTGTTGACCAAATGTTAGAGAAATTAGCAGGGTAGGAATTTTACTATTTTCTGGATGGATACTCAAGTTATAATCAAATTCTAGTAGCATTAGAAGATCAAGAGAAGACTATTTTTACATGTCCTTTTGGTACATTTACATTCAGAAGGATGCCTTTTGGATTATGCAATGCACCAGCCACATTCCAAAGATGCATGACAAGTATATTTTTAGTTATGATTGATAGATTTTTAGAGATTTTTATGGATGACCTATCTATCTTTGGGTCTTCTTTTGACAATTGTTTAAATCATTTGGAATTGGTACTGGAGAGATGCATAGATAAGAGCCTAGTCCTCAATTGGGAAAAATGCCATTTCATGGTTCAAAGAGGAGTAGTTCTAGGTCATATAGTTTCAAAGAAGGGATTAGAGGTGGACAAGGCAAAAATAGATTTAATTTTTGGATTACCACTACCCCAATCAGTCAAGGAAGTAAGAACTTTTCTTGGGCATGCTAGTTTTTATAGGAGATTTATCAAAGATTTTAGCAAAATCACTCAACCTTTAACTCAACTATTGGTAAAGGATCATAAATTTGATTTTTTAGATAATTTTATAGCAACCTTTACACAATTGAAGAATGCTTTAGTGTCAGCTCTTATTGTTCATTCTCCTAGGTGGGATTTACCTTTTGAATTAATGTGTGATACCTCGAATTATGCAAAAGGAGCTGTATTAAGTCAGAAAATTGGTAATTTACTAAGAGTGATTTATTATGCCAGCAAGACATTAAATGAAGCTCAATTAAATTATACAATTACTGAAAAAGAATTTTTGATTGTAGTTTTTGCTTTAGAAAAATTCAAATCTTATCTTTTAGGAGCACATATTGTAATCTACACTGACCACTCTACATTAAAATATCTTTTAGCTAAAAAGGATGCTAAGGCTAGGTTAATTGGATGGATTTTATTGCTATAGGAGTTTGATTTAGAAATAAAGGATAAGAAAGAATGTGAGAATGTTGTAGCTAACTACCTTTCTAAGATAGTCTCACCTTGTACTGAAATTCCCATTAATGATTCATTTCCTGATGAGCAACTGATGGCAATAACTACAGTGCCATGGTTTGCTGACATGGTTAATTTTTTGGTGACAAAGAAAATGCCAAAAGGTTAGTCAATCTAAGATAGAAAAAGATTTTTAGTAAGAGTTAAAGATTTTTACTGGGATGATCCATACTTGTTTAAATCATGCCTAGACCTGGTAGTTAGAAGGTGCACCTTTGATTCAAAAATCTATAGTGTTTTATCATTTAGTAATGACCAAGCAGTAGGAGGTCATCTGAATTCAAGAAAAATAGCTACCAAAGTGTTGCAATCTGGATTTTATTGGCCCACCTTGTATAAAGATGCACATAATTATGTTAAAAATTGCATTTCATGTCAACAAGCTCGCAAATTATCAAGGAAAAATACGATGTCACTTACACCTACTATTGAAGTTGAATTATTTGATGTGTGGGGAATAGATTTTATAGGTCCACTATCTAGAGGTTATTTCTACATATTGTTGGCAGTAGATTATGTGTCTAAGTGGATTGAGGCAAAAATTACCTACACATGTGATTCAAAAACTATTTTAGAATTCATTAGATCAAACATTTTCTGTAGGTTTAGCATTCCTAGAGCTATTATCAGTGATAAGGGTATTCATTTCTGCAATAAAAGTTTTGAAACTTTAATGAAGAAATATGGAGTTAATCATAAAATGACTACTCCCTATCACCCACAAACAAATGAACAAGCTGAGAATGCGAACAAGCAAATCAAACAAATCCTAGAGAAGATGATTGGATTGAAGGGAAAAGATTGGGTAGAAAAATTAAATAATGCTCTCTGGGCCTATAGGACTGCACATAAAATTGTTTTAGGTATGTCTCCTTTTAGGCTTGTTTATGGAAAAACATGTCATCTTCCTGTGAAATTAGAGCATAGAGCTGTTTGGGCTATTAAGAGATTGAACTTGGATTTATAAGTAGCTGGGGTTAAAAGGAAACGGCAGATGACTGAATTAGAGGAGCTTAGAAGAGAGGCCTATGAGAATTCAAGAATAACTAAAGAAAAGGCCAAAATTTTTCATGATAAAAATATTAACATGAAAGAATTTTCAGTAGGACAACAAGTACTATTATATAACTCTAAGTTGCACATATTTCCTGGAAAATTTAAATCTAGATGGACCAGACCTTTTGTGGTTAAGCAAGTGTATCCCCATAATGCAGTTGACATTTAAAATGAAAGGAATGGGGAATTATTTAAGGTTGACGGTCATAGGCTAAAAATGTTTTTAAACAATAGACAATTCCAAGGAAGGGAAGATATACAATTGGTAGAACCTGTATATAGCTAGAATTAACTTAAGTCTTTTCTGTTTTCACTGAATAAGTGCTGAATAGGACGCACTTGCATCCCCTTCCTTAGTTGTGTGCAGTATAGTTGTAGTTAATTGAATCTACTTGTTGTATTCTTTTTGTATAGTTACTATGTTTAAACCTGTATTTCTCTGTTGTAATTAAGACATTTTTGTTACATTTTGTAAATCTATTGTATTTCTTTGTGCTAACCTTTGTTGTGTTGCAGGAGATCTTCCTAATAAACAGAGAGTTAGTTGTATGATTATTTCTTTTGTTGTGCTAATCTTTTAATCGTTACAATTAATGCACTTTTGTGGCTGGGCAAGAGACAACACCAATCGGTTGATTAGAAAAGAAATTAGTCAACCAACGAGAGATAAAACCAATTAGTTGTAGATTTACTTTAGATAGTGAAAAGCAGACGCAGTTCAAGAAAACCTGATGGCTAAAGAATAGTTAAAATCACTGAAGGAAATCTGCTACCCCATTCAGCTAGAGTAGCCCACCTGCTTTGCACCACCAGCCTGTGATGACAACAAGTTTGAACTGCATTTCAACTACATTGGTCAGTTACCAAAATTTTATGGATTAGATAATAAGGATACTTACATGTTTTTATATGACTTCAATCAAGTATGCAATATGATTAATATCCTTGATGTGCCTATGGATGCCATTAAGTTAAGATTCATACCCTTTACTCTGAAAGATGATGCTAAATGTTGGATGTTTACTCTGCCTTCTCTTTCAATTCACACTTGGGTTGAGTTTTGTGAGTTATTTTTGAAGAAATTTTATTCTGTGAATCGAACCATTCAAGCCAAAAATGCCATTACTCACATCATTCAAGGACTTGAGGAGCCATTCTTTAAATATTTTGAAAGATTTCAGAGATTACTAGCTAGGTGTCCCAACCATGGTTTAGCTAGGTCTGCACAATGTCAAATTCTGTATGAAGGACTAAACTTTCTATCCAAAACCATGCTAGAGTCTGTGTCCCACAGGATTTTTGAACTTTAATGAAGGGCATGGGTTTTTTATCAAGATCTAGCTGAGAGGACAATGCAGATGAAGAGTTCCTCAACTAGGACCTATGATAGAACTCTAGCTAAAGGCATACATCAGGTGGATCCCATGACAAGAGTTGAGGCCAAAGTCACTTCATGCTTGCAAGGATGGAGAGCATGATGAATCAAAGGCCCAATAGCAAGTGTGGTGGCTGTGGATCACTAGGGCATAACACTAAATCCTGTCCTGCAATTATAAGGTTTGCAACTAAGCTAGTACAGACAATTCACTCCCGATTTAGGCCTCCTCAGCAGAATCAATTCTACAATCCATCTTGGAGGAACCATCCAAATTTCTCCTAGCGCCAACAAGAACAGGTTAGGGAAGAAATCAGTCCACCAGTTTTTCATACCAGCCCCTCTGGAGCTCAATATCATGGACCAAGATTTCAACAACAGCACCAAACAGCTGGGGGGGAAGAAGAAAAAGAAATTGGGCAATGTACTCAACGCCTATCTTTGGGGTTGTCTTATTCCTAAAAGAGTGAGTAATGTACTCAGAGTAGTGTTCTTGGGGTTGTCTAGAAGAAAATGTTTTTTGCCAAATTTTGTAATTTCCATTCTAGCTTTGTAAATATGTGAAGTTGTGAATAAAGGAGCAATGGACTCAAACGTAGATCTTGGAGATTATTTAGGTGGCTTGGATGGAGTTGAGTGGATGACATTGTACATTTTTGGTTTTGGCCTATCACATTCACATATAGCTATGTACTTTATTTTCGTAGGATAGAATGTGGACAAGTAGTTAAATCCAATCTAAGGGGTGAGAAGGGACTCATATGGAGGTGTATTTATGGAGTAAGATGAAAAATTGTAAGGTTGGTTCTATTAGTGTTTAGGTAATCAAGGGGCATATTGTGTTTAATGTATCATTGTTTCGTGTTCTTTGTTTCCTATTTCCTATTTTCTGTTTTCTGTGATATTTGTGTTTGTGATTTTGTAGGTATATCTATAAACCCTTTGGAGATACAACTTCGCCACTAAGAAGACCTAGAGGTTTAAAGGCTTGTTGCATACGTTAAATGTAACTATGATTCCTATGAAAGTGAGTTAGATTTCTGTTTTTAATTTTTCAAATTTCTTAATAATCTATCTTGCATATGTCAATTTTGAATGTCTCTTGCATTTTAGATGGTGATGTTTACTGGAGGACTAGCAAAAATTAGGTATGAGGGAGTTGTAAAGTGGTAATTTGTGTGTTTTTATATGTTATAATTAATGCATTTTATGGTAAAAATCGTTATTTATTATGCACTTTAATTTAGTTACACGTTAATTACATATTTATAAGGTTGCATGAGTTTTGTTCTTAATTAATACATAAATGCATAAATTAGCCTCTTATTATGAACTTAGTTTTAAAAGAGACATTATAGATATATGTAAATTAATTATTTAGTAGCTATGTTATTATTATTATTATTTTATTAGTGTATAATTATTTTTGTTACAAATTATTGCTTACATTATTGGCTGCAGAACCAACCTTACGATCTCTACAACTATGAAAGATTATTTAGGTGGCTTGGTTTGCAAACAAAAGATCTTTTTTTTTAAAAGGTAAAGCCTGCAACGTAATCATGTGTAGCATGCAAATATGATTTTGTTGCAAGAGAGGATTTTCTACAGGTGATAAAATGACCATTTAGCCCTTGAGCCATAAAGCAAAGAAAAAATCTTCACATGGGTAGCAATGTTTACCATACTTCTATAAAAAGGTGTTGGACGAAAATCAAAGGGTCCTTTTTGATGCTGGAAGCTTCTACCTGCAAATAAAGAGTTAGCTACTGTTCCATTCCTTGATCTTTCAAGCAAGAGCTTTTGGATTCAGCTCCTTTCTTGGGTGGAGGACTAGAAAAAGGCAATCTAAGGGCAACTTGTATCGAAAGACTTTTGCTGCTTTGCCACCCCCTTCATCGAGTGGAAGGCTTGCACTGAAGGAGACGTTTGTTGCCGGTTGAGCAAGAAGGATTAGCAGAAGACATTTCTGCATCTAGTGAATGGATAGTTTCATTGACAGGATCATCTACATTCAATTGAGCCAAAGGGGTGACAACCTGAAGGACAGCTAGGTGTTGGTGTGCATTCAAACAGTGGACTCAAGCTCTGTAGTACAAGACAAGTTTAAGGTATAATGGAGTTTAGAGCATTAGAAAGTGATCATTTTGTGCTTAAATACAATTGTCCTAATTAATTTTTTTGAACCTGGGATGTATTGGTGTAAAGAATGTACATTAGTATAAATGCATATTTGTTTTGAAGTTCTGTATAGATTGACTTTATTTTATTGTTCTTGAAGTATTCTTTGTAAATGAGTGCATTTGTATTTAGCTTTTCATCATTCGAAGTCTTTGTGTATAGTCTTCTTTTGGAGTTTTTGAAGTTAGTTGTTAGTGAGTTTTTTCATCATTCAAATTTTCTGCTAACATCTAACTTCTAATAAACTTTCTTAATAGATTTTTCACTAATTTACTAACAACTAACTCTATTTTCTATATATCTCAATTTCTAACTGTAGTTTTGATTGACCCTTTCTAACATTCGATGTTTTTATTAACCTTACTTGTATGTTTATTATTTGGTTCAACTTCTTATGATTGAGTTAGATGACTTATTTTATAAGTGTTTGGTATCTTCAAATATGCACGCAAGGTCAAATAAAGTTCAAGAAGAAGATGAATGGTGGTTGGAATAAATGAGCCGTGGACTAGTTCCGTTTATGGGATGGAAAAATAATATTGTGAAACTCCAAACTCCCAAAACTCTGGACTTACTTTCCTTCAATTTCCTTTGTTTTCTATTTTCTTGCAAAACTCCAGACTCACTTTCCTGCAGTTTCCTCTATTTTCTGTTTTCCTGTGAAACTCCAGACTTACTTTCTTTCAGTTTCCTCTGTTGAACTCTGGACTTTTAAAACTCTGAATTCTCTTTCCTGTTACAGTTTATTTAACAGTGTAAATAATATTATATTATGTCATTATTTAGTTTAGTTATTATTTGTTTATTATAGATTATTTAATTATTTAGTTACTATATTATTAATACTCTGAATTATTTAGAAACATTCTTAATACTTTTCATTGGATTTATAACTTGTATACTTTCCATTGATTTTTTATGCCAAGTTTCTTGTAGGATTGACCGGTACTCGTATATGCTTAATACAATAGGTACCGTGTGTTTGCGGTTATAAATGTAAAATTTAAGATTTCTTATGCTTTAATGTTTTAGTTGTTAAGAAATAACAGAAATTTTGCTACACGTAGACTTATGGTCATAACTTTACAGTAAGTCGTAGACGTATGGTCTTACATTTATAGTGAGTTGTGGAGTTATGGACTTCAGGATTTTTTATTAACTCTGGCGAAACTTTCGTTTGTATTTAGCTTGGCTCTAATAGAACTTTCGTTTGTATTTAACTTAGCTCTGGCGAAACTTCTGTTTGTATTTAACTTAGCTCTGGCGAAACTTCTGTTTGTATTTAACTTAGCTCTGGCGAAACTTCTGTTTGTATTTAACTTAGTTCTGACGGAACTTTTGTTTTGTCCTTGACTTCCATTTTCAATTTCTATAGCAACAACAAATTTTCTTGTGACCTAGAGAGGAACTTCCACTAAGGACTTAGAAGCTTTTTCATATGTAGGCTCTAATAATGGATTTTCCTATGAATTTCAATGGAACTTCCATTGGAGACTTAAAAGCTTTCTTGATAGCTTTCTGTCTTCATACACTTCATTCATTCTTTTTTTCTAACTTTGTATCTTGACTTGATTTTTTCATGTCTTTATTTACTCTATATCAAATTGTTGGACATCATTAAAACATAAAGAGGGTAAGTTCTCAACATAAATTGCCTGGTTATCATTTTAACATGAATTATAAAGAAATTTCAGGATCGGCATACACATTTCCATATTCTTACCCTAACAGTGTAAGGAAAAATGAAATGATGGAACAACTACAATTGATCATTCATGTCAATCAAATGGATTCATGCACAGTGAATTCCTAAAATATCAAAAAATAGTTGTAGTAGGAGCTAAGGTTCAAGTAGCAAAATAAAGGGAGGTGGAACACTGGGCGGTAGGGGAAACCTACTTGAAAATGATGATGGAGGAGAAGTTGCCAGATGTCAAAGATCGTCGGAGAGAGGTCGCTCGGGTTGCTGGAAGTCGGAGGTGCAAAAGGCTGAACAGTCGTCAGAATCGGGAGTTCGTCGGAGATTGGGAGCTCAAGCGCATAGGTTTGGAAGCAGGGTGTTGGTTGTCGGTCCATGGGGTCCATGCAATCGTCCGTGGGGTAAGTGTCATCAGTCTGTGGGGCGAGATCCGTTAGTCTGTGGGGTGAAAGTCGTTAGTCGTGAGTCAGTCCCCCCTAAAAAAAGAATCCCTTCCTCCCCTCAAAAGAAAGGACTCAGTTGAATTTTTTTTTAACATTATTTATAAGGTGATTAGTTAAAAAAAAGCTTAACTTTACGAGGCATCCTCTGGTTGGCCCACTTGGAAAAATCAGTTATTAATCTTGCCATGTGGCAAGAACTCAAAGAAAATCAAAACTTCCACCTCTTGGGAAGGGCTTCAGAGTTTAGTCTGTTAAGGAGTAACACAACGAAGGTTAGGAGAGAGGATACAAGAGGAGTAACACAACAGAGGTTAGGAGAGAAGATACAAGAGGAGTAACACAATGGAGGTCCGTTGTGTTAAGGAGTAACACAACGAAGGTTAGGAGAGAGGATACAGGAGGAGTAGCACAATGGAGGTCCATTGTGTTATACAATAAGTATACAATAAGAAGACTTAGAGAAAGGATAAGGGAGGAGCTCGGAAGTTCCAGACCTGGATGTCCAAGCTTCTGAACCAACAAATTTTTATAGCTCGGAATAATTTTCAAATTAAAACTTTCCTAAGTGTCTGGACAAAATCAAAAATCATTATATTGATTTTGTCAAATCATTATACCGATTTTCCAGGGAGTTCAATCATGTGACTAGTCATGGGAATAGTAAATTGTTATATTAAATGTGAAATTTATTATACCAATTTTGGTCTGTAAAGGTTTTAATAGGTGTGAACTTAGAATCTAAGTGAGTGACTTATACTAGTATTCAAACATTTTTTAAATTTGTACTTTTGCTCGTGACTTGTCTTCATCATCTTCATCTTTAGATCTTAAAATTTCTTTGACTTTATACCTTTATATAATTCTTTCATTCCTTTATGGTTTCTATTTTTCATTCCTTTATGGCTTTATGACTTTGAATCTTCATGTTTTTCATGTCAAAGTTGTTTGACATCATTAAAACTCGTAGAGAGTGAGTTTTTAACAAAACCAAGATCTACCACATTAGTTAGAGTAGAGTGGGATGCCAATATTGTATCTATATTTTTAGACATTTGCATTGAATTAACATAAATGAGACACAAGCCAAATTGCAAGAACTTTCAATACAAGGGATAAAAGTTGGTTGATAAGTTAGCCTAATTATTTGATGGTGCTGTTACAATTAGATAACATTGTTTCATTTTCGGATCATCAATAAATCAAACTTATGAATGACAAGCTAATAACTTCAACCTGGAAGCTCCCTATGTGAATGAAGATTGGCTTCTGTGGAGAATCAAAACACACCACCAACCAGTACAAAGAGAAATTTGACAACAAATCTTTCAATTTCACCAAAACAAAGCAAAAAAGTTGGGTAACCTAGCTAGTCAATTAAGCTTAGGCCAAGTCGAATCAAGCTCAAACCAAGGTTGTCGAACCCAAGTGCAGATAGATGAGTCCAATTGCTACCTACAATAATTAAATTGGCTCGAATTGGAGAATGAATTCAATTTGTATAGATTCAATTTGGAGCATCCAAGTTCAATTTGGCTTGGAATAAATTGAAAGGGACTGAACCAATTAAGTTGAAAACAATTAATTTGTGGTGGCTGTCTTTTTAGGAGATGTGAAAGCATCACTGCTGCATCATTTTAAATGTACATAGGTTCTGTTTTACTAGAATTATATGTTAGGTGAAAGGCTATGAAATATCACTATTGCATCTATGTTGTTTGGTCTTCAATATTATGTTCTTTATGTCTATTTTATCTAGGGACTCTTTTGTCTTTTCAATTTTTGTCTTCTTAAGTCTATATATGTACCCTCAAAATTTTTAGTTAAGGTTAATCAACTAGTGCATAGTGGATTTGTGAAAGGATCAAAATCAACCACTAAAGGGGGGTGAATAGTGGATTTTAAAATTTTTAGCAATAAACAATCAAAAAGCAATAGAAATAAAATGCACACAACAATTTTGTAAGTGGTTCACCCAAATGGCTATGTCCACCCTCTAGCTTTTTAAGTTTGAGCTTACACTAATTACTATAAATTCAATTACAAATAGTGCTTTAAGGTTGAACACCAAACCTACACAACTAGAAGTTTCTTGTAGAACTCCTTAACCAACACACATTGAGAGCTTATGACACAACTCTCTAACCCAACAAGAGTTTTAGGTTAAACTCTTCAACCCATCACTCCAATCACAAGAGTGAACCACTTGTGTTTAAGGTGAAACACAAGTAAAACCAACAAACAAAACCACTACCTGTTTACAACACAACACAACCAATCGCCTTGAAAGATGTCTTGTGCAGAGAACAGTTGGAGCTTGCAGCTTCAAGAGTTTTCACAAAGATCTGTAATGAGCCTCAATGTGAACTTAATGAACGTTGAGTGCTTGACCATTTTTTAGTGCAAAATGTGTAAAAGGGTGTCTAATCTCGTTGTTAATCACTTCTATTTATAGACTT
>JAMKPZ010007391.1:0-23670 GCA_024699675.1 Amphibolis antarctica
CGTACGATACGTGATTTATTATTAAGTTAATGTTATTCGATGATTAATCAGCGAACAATTCCTACAATACTAATAATACCAATAATAATAATAATAATAATCCAACCACCTATTCCATCGCTTGCCTTCTCCATTTCCGTCTCTTCTCGTCCTACGGGCGGTTGCGTCTTCTTTGCTCCGCTACTCGTTCCCCTCTCCTCCTCCCTCCACCGTCTCATACACAGGTTTCTGTTCCGATTTTGATTCTCCGCCTACAGATATTGCTCCTACGACGGCATAGATCCATCTGCTCCCCTTCGCCACTCTCAGGTCTGCTCTTCCATCTCCTCCTCCACTCTCCCCCTTCTCTCTGATGCGTCCCTTCTCCCCCTTTCATGGGGCTTCATCTCTGCGCATCTTCCCGCACCGTCCTCCGCCTCCTTCCTCTCTACCTTTCCTTATTTCCGACACAGCACCTTCCATGTGCCCTCGGAATGTGCACCTGCAGCTCCCTGACGAGAAGCCCAGGCATTATGCATTGTCTGGATAACAGCGCGAGATGTCCATATCAACAATTCTGGCTGCACCCTGCCTTGCTTTCTTTTGCATTTAATGACCTCACGATTTTAGCAACTTTATAGTTCATTGTCACCGAAAATCACTTATCGTTTCCAATAAAGACTGCAGGAAGCACTTGTTTGGAACTAAGGATAAAGCATAGCAATTTTTTACCAGAATCTGTTGTTACGAAAGCAATTTCAAGGACATCCATGTACTAGTTTTACCTTTACAGGCTTCCAACAACCAATTCGCGACGAAATATATATAAACAAGTATTGCCTAAAATCATGCATTGCTCGTCTTTTGTGTTCTTGTTCATTATTTCATCTAATCGTTAGAAGTAATGTCGTTAATTTTCTGTCTTGCATTAAATTTCGTGAACTGTAAGAAGAAGAGAGCTTCCATTCGGGGGTTCTAATTGGTTACTCTCCAAGACCTGAGCAGACCCATGCTTCAAAAGCTTTTATAATTGGACTTTGTGTTCAAACGCTAATTGAGTGTTGAACCGGTAATAAATTCTTCTTACCATACCTTGCTTCTGTCCAGACGAGATAGCACATGGATGATGCAACACGAACACCCAATGAGTCTCTGCACCCTATGTTATGGTCACTATTTCTCTGGAAAATTGAACAAAAAATCACTGTCAGTTGAATGTTTGCTGCTTATTTTTATCCCATTTCTTCTCTCTTTTGCTAAATTTCTATTAAAGCAATGATATGATTTTATTCATAATCAAAATCTAATGATGTTTTTATTTGCTCTGACACGCAAAGGGCTGAGTAGATTGTCTATCTCCATCACATTTTTGCTTAGATGTTTGTTTTTATCATACCATTGACTTTCCACTCGATTGATTCTTTATGTTCTTGAGTTGAGAAGGGATCCAAATTGAGTTTAGACTAAACAATAGATGTGTTGAAATGTTGCCTTTTATTTTAGTGAAATGATCTTTTTTTTGAGATTTGGATTTTCATTTGCATGTTATACCTTAATATTTCACAGATAAAAAGTTTTCATAGAGCATGTGAAAACATTGAAAACATGCAATATTCTTTGATGATTATGATCATTCAATGCAAGTCCGAATATGTTTGAATCAAACAAAACTAGCAGTTCGAACTACCATTTGGAGAGCAATTTGACCTAATTTGGAGGTGATTGTTGGGGGAAGGGTGGAAGATTTAAATGATTCACTTTGCCATGATGTCAGATTGCAAACGGCTTATGTTAACAGGAGCAGATTGCTAAATGAAGAGGCTAGAGTGATATGGTTGTGGAATTGAAAGTATTAGATACAGTATGCTGGTAGCGTTAGTTGAGATAATATTGCAGTCTTTTCTAAAAGGCTGGACCATACAGAGTTAACGTTTCTGATAGCTGTTTGGAAATTAGTAATCGGTATTCTACAACAGAATCAAATTGTAGAGTTAACAAGGCGAATACACACATCAGATATATATGTCATATAGTAATTCCATCACCTCTTGAAATAAAAAATCTGAATTTGTTCTAGTATACTTGGAGTCATCTGAAATCTTTATGTTGTATGATATCATTGTTTCTGACTTTGATTGTTAATGATAACTGAAGCCACCTGATAACGTCTGTGTAACTTCCTGTGGTTTGTTGCAGCTAAATATGGAGTTGACTACTGTTCAGGATGCATTTGACAGAGTTGCCAAAAAGCAGAAGTTGTCGTCCACAAAAACCCAAGAAGTAATTGATCTCATGGGTCGAGAGATTGAACAAGCATTGTTAAGGTTGCAGATGAGTGTTGATGAAGGTGGCTTCTCTTCCTGTTGCAAACCTATTCTCTCAGAACTAAACAATAAACTGAAGGAGATAGCTCCTCTGAACCAATTAGAAGAGTCCCAAAAAGAGCTGAATGTTGGATTAAACAAGTATGCTAAGATTCTTGAGAAGCATTTGAATCCAGATGTATCAAAAGCATGCAGAAACGTGGAGCTCGACCTCCATACCATAAACCAAATCATTGCCAGTCACTTTTATAGGCAAGGCATGTTTGATGTTGGTGATTGTTTTGTAAATGAGGCACATGAAACCTCGGATGCAACTTCCCTAAAGCCCTCTTTCTTGGAGATGTATGCGATACTTGAGTCTATGAGATGTAGGAATCTTCAACCTGCTCTGACCTGGGCTTCTGCTCATCGTGATAAGCTTCTGCAGGATGGATCTACTCTTGAATTGAAGCTTCATCGGCTGCAATTCGTGGAGATATTACAGAATGGAAGTAGAGATGAAGCACTTGAGTACGCAAGAACATATCTTTCCCAGTTTGCGTCCGTTCATATGGCTGAGGTACAAAAGCTCATGGCATGTCTCCTTTGGGTGGGTCGGCTGGACATGTCACCTTATGCAGAGCTGCTGTCACCGTCTCATTGGGAAAGTTTGGCCGAGGAGCTGACACATCAGTTCTGTAAGGTTGTAGGGCAATCGCATAAAAGCCCACTGAGTGTAGCAATAGGAGCAGGAGTCGAAGCTTTGCCGACACTGCTGAAGCTGGCAAGGGTGATGGCAGCAAAGAAGCAGGAATGGCAAGTGATGCAGCAGCTGCCGGTGCCTCTGGAGTTAGGGAGGGAATATCAGTTCCATTCAGTGTTTGTGTGCCCAGTTTCGAGGGAACAAGGGAGTGAGGATAACCCTCCGATGTTGATGCCATGTGGACATGTTCTATGCAAGCAGTCCATAGTGAAGCTGTCCAAAGGCAGCACTCGGACATTCAAGTGCCCCTATTGTCCGCTTGAGGCAACAGTTGCCAATTGCAGGCAGCTCTATATCTAACGAAAGAGGGACTTTGTTGAATTGTGTGGCACTGTATGCAGTACATACCTCTCTTAGTTTAACTAGATTTCTTTGCTTATTTGACGGTCAAATTTCCACTTGTGATTATATTTCTCCTTATCGTTCTATATGCAAGTGTTGCGACGTTAATCTTGTTCATCGTGGCCACGGTTTCGTAAGCATGTGCCAACCTGGATTGGGTTGTCAGAGAGAATCTCGCGGTGAGGCATCAGGTGCCATTGCAGCGGTTTCTGGTGGAGCTTCTCGACCGTCGCAACTCCTGGTAATAGGAGAATAAGCTGGGGACAACACATTGTATTGGTATAATGCTGAAAAGGCTGTGTTTGGAGCGTCGAATCTTTGTTGGTAACAAGTATTTTACGTAGACAAGGATTGGCCTGGATTGTAAATCAGATTTCGAAAAGTGTTTTTTTTGTTTTTTTTTTTAAAAAAGAAAAAGAAAGACGATTTGTGCTCTTTTAGTAGACGGTTTTGAAATCAAGGTGTATGACCGTTGCTCCCAACCATTTATTTAAGCTAAGGCTTGTGTCAAGCACATGCGGCGGGCATCTGGGAAAAGATTCATCAGACTTCTGCACAAAGTCATCGCTCACCCGGACCCTTGTCGCTTCTCTCGGTGGTTTGTGATTGATGGGTGGATTGTCTTGTTCCTCGCATTGACCTGGGTCTCGCTGTTTTGCTGGCCGATGGACGATGGAGCTCGAGAAAACTTTCGGCTTCTTCTCATCACGAACATTGATTTGCATGGTGTGGTCGGTTTTTTTGAAAAAATTTTACAAGAACCTCAAGGGAAAAAGTCAAAAACTTGTCTCAATTTAAATAAAAAACTAATACAAGTTTAATGGCCTCGTCAGAAAAAGACACCATTCATGAGGCAATATGCCAATATCCATATAAAAAATGGTTATTATTCTCGGGGAGAGGCAGGCCAGGCAGGTCCAGGTGGAAGGAAGCGGAAGGTGGTAAATGAGTAGGCGAGGCTTCGCCTTCGGCCATCCTTCTTCTGGGAGAAAAAAAACAAAAACAAAAATAGACAAGGACAAAAGCCACTTAAAAGCCGGCCGCCCTGCGCCGCTTCCTCTCTCCACTGGCACTCTCCCTCCCTCCCGGCTTTGTTTTCAATTTTCTCCTCCTCCTCCTCCTCCTCCTCCTCCTCCGCTTGTCTGCAGTACATTCCTCCTCTGCTCTACCGTCTTCCTCTTCTTCTCCGTCGCCACTTGCCTTTCCACCACTCTCATTTTCTGTTCTCCCTCCACCGGCAGCCCCGGCGGCAACCATAGAAACAACAGGAACACGGATTAGAAAAGTTGGAAGGCCCCTCTCCCCCCCGCGGCACATGAAAAACCCCAAAACCCTAACCAACCCGTAACACCATCCTCCCCCTGCCCTTCCCCTTCCCCTCCGATCATCTGCTGACACCCGCTCTGTCATGCCTCGCCAACGTTAGACATGGCCACCAACCTTCCTCCGCACCGCCGGCCCGCCCGCCCTGGCCCGTGGCCTCCGCCTCCGCCTCATCACTCCACTACCCCACCAATGCCGCCTTCTTCCTGGGCTAAGAGGACGGGCTTCAAGCCCACGCCTCTGTCCGGAGAGTCCACCGTATCTTACCCCGGCCAGATTTTTCCTCCTCCCCAGCCACCCTCCACCTCTACTTCCGACCGCGACCTTGAGTCCGGTCGCCTCACCAATGCCGAATCCGACACCGGACAGAGGCCTGCTGCCGCCGCCGCACCTGCGCCAGCCAGCATTGATCAGGCCTTCGATAACAGTAATACCAACCGCAGTAGTCGGAAAAGGGACTCCGATGGAGGGGCGGTTGCTCGTCTCCCCAAGCGCACTCCCAACGCTACCAATGCGCACGCTCGTTCTGATGTAGTTGCTCCCCCACCGTCCAGGCCCAGAAGGGAAGACGACCGTCCTGGTGCCGGTGGGATGCTTCCAGTACAGGAGGACGAACACTTCCACCCCGCACACTCTCATATCAAGTATGAGCTCCGGGATAGACCTGGACTTGGTTCGTCTTCCTCTTTTGTCCCACTTTCTTCTTCCAAACGTGGATTTGTTTCTAGGGATTCTCATCATGCTGGCTAACTCCCGCTCTCTGCAATTTTCTACTAGTTCCGATTGCCTTCTACGGTCTCCAGCATTACCTCTCCATGTTGGGTTCCTTGATTCTCCTTCCGCTGGTTGTAGTGCCTGCGATGGGTGGAACTCAGGCAAACAATTTCATTTCCATTTTTCTCTCGCGTTCAGTTAGGCGGCTTCTATTGTTAAACATGCCACTTTTGCAGGATGATGCTTCTGCAGTTGTATCCACGGTCCTTCTTGTTTCAGGAATTACGACACTTCTGCACACTTCCTTTGGAACACGATTGCCGCTTGTGCAAGGACCGTCATTTGTATATTTGGCTCCGGTCTTGGCAATAATCAACTCGCAGGAATTCCTGAGTTTGAATGCAAATGTATGTTGATGTACTCCAGCTATTTGCCTTTTCTTGAAGCATCTGTATCATATTATCCAATTCTATAATAAACACATTTAAAAAGAAGATCGAGGTATGGGTTTGTACATGCTGACTTCGTTTCTTATCCATCTATGCGGTAAAAATGAAACAATTTTGTTGAAGCTTGTCATCTTCGATTTTATATATTTATTTCTTTATTGTTATATATGCAACTGGATCTTGCATGTTTTGGAAACCACCAATTTCTAGCCTAACTGTAGGTCCTAGCTTTTATATGCAACTGTATTGCCATATTTTTAAATTCTCACTTGATTTAACCATGTGGGGTGTTGAAGGGAGCAAATTTCACTTACACCACCAGGAAAAGTTCAAATTCCAGTTACATTGATTTAGCAAGCTTGTTTTGATAATGCCTCATAGCCACCACATCTGAAATCGGTGGTTGATAAATCTTCAACTTCTTAAGCTGGGTGCACAGTGTGAAGTGTTGTTGTACAAAACTATCTCTAATGTGCAGTGTGAACATCTGCTCGTATATCTCAAATACCTGGGACATACTATTTTCGTGTTTGTAAATTTGTTTCATTGTATCCCAAAAGTTCCTTGCAGACCGTACCATTATAACTCTGACAACACTTGGTTCTATGCTATTTTCCATCTATCACCACAATTGAGTCAGTGATGTACCATTTATTATAGGCGTTGTCCTTCACTTCAAGTAATGGGTGTGTAACCCTCTGATGAACTACAAATGTTTCAAAACTCTGTAACCAAAGTAAGTAGTTCTTTCCATTGAATTTCTTAGATGTTCCACTGAGATTTTTGGTAATAGGCTCTCTTGCAGTCATCATCAGTCTTTGATCAGGTTCGTCCAGAGAGAGAAATAGCTGCCCAGCATGTCATAGAGGTAGTATGAGACCTCTGCAGGTAGGAAAATAAGTGGAGTAGGAAGATCCACCCTCAGTTGCAGCAGATTTGACAAAACATAGCCCTATATGTGAGCTACCCAGGCAGAAAACAAATTGGCTATGCTGCCAAGAGGTAGAACAGGACCATCAGATGCTATTGGTGATAGGAGAAAAGAGGCACGATCCTGGAAGAATTGTAGGAAGGGTTTGATGGCCTTATCTGTAGGATTTTCCCTCCTTTCCTGTGATGGTGGTGGCAATTGAGGAGCTTTCCCTCTTGAAAATGGGCACTGACAGCCTGGAGAGAGCTGGATATGGTGAGAGGAGGTTGGGAGGACCAATTGGTGGTGGTTTTGGGTTGGAGAGGTTGGTTGTGGTGGGAAGGGTGGATGGCTACCTTATGGTACCATGTGGAAAAAGAGATTTAGGTGAAAAAATGAATGTTGTATACAAGTAATGAGGGTACAAATATATATAGGACGAGCTTATCCCTAATGTGATTGGACATCTATTTTTCCATTTATGTAATGACCTATATAATACTCTAACTATATATATATATAGTACATACATGCAATTTGCTTCTTTTTTTCACCTTTGATACTCAAATCCTAAAATCAGTATTCCCTTTTATGAACTATTGTTATTTAATTTTGATTTAAATAATTGATCCTATGAAACAAATTGAATGGGATCTATAGGTCAACTAGGTTAAATAGGCTAAACAAGTTGGATTACTTGTGTAAGTCATTTAACTTCACAAATGAGTTAAATGAGTTTTGTTGGTTCAAATCATTCATAAAAGAGTTGAGTTCGAATTAGGATTTCAAGCATATTTATTGATCAAGTTGGGTTCAAAACATTGGCAAGTTGGATTGTAAACAGGTTTGACCTAAAACTAACTTTTTGAGCCATTTTTTCATCCTTTTGTAAGTGGGTTGTGCATATAAATCATTCATAAACTCTTATGTCAACTTGTTTACCATCAACCTAGATCCATTCATCTAGCATGTTGGTTAGAAATTACCACCCTCGTCAATAATGATGAGAAGTGAGTTCAATAACAGTGGGGGCATGCTGTTTTCCGTTGTCTTCTCAAATCTCAGCTCCTGATGCCATGTTGGGGTGGAAAGAGAGATCCATTGTTGATTGGTAACAGGGTTACACATATAGGGCATATGACACCCTAGTTTCTTTGATATCCAATTGTGCAATGAATCATCCATCTTACTATTTATAACATGTATAACAATATCTAAATCATCATCCAAATGAATTAATTACAAAGATTATTCTTCATTCCTTAATTTGTTGAAAATTCAATGCAGAATTTTAAGCATGTGATGAAGGAATTACAGGGAGCTATAATTATTTCATCAGCCTTTCAAGCAGTGTTGGGATATTCTGGGTTTATGTCCTTCTTCCTAAGGTATGATATTTTTTACTCTTCCGTATCATTTGTTGTAACAGCTAGCCTTTTTTGCATAAACATTTTAGTTTTGACAGATAAGTAACCTTTTTCCTGCATGATCAAATAGTTGAGAACTGGATGAAGCAAACTGTTTTGTTTTCTCTAAGCAGTGATACAAATTTATTTGGTTAGGAAATAAATTTACACTATATGGGTTAAAGACTATCAAAAACAATTTGATAGATTTTTTCAGTTATTTGAAACAATTGTTGAGGTTAGTAGATGACTTTCTTAAAGAAATACGAGTGATTGTAAATTTATCCATATTCGCAGAAATTGCTTCCTTGTTGAAGGTTGTGACAACATTTTTTGCTTGTCAAGGTGCTTTCTTGTTTTTTTGTCAAGAAACAATTCAAAAGTAATTTTGTTGTTAGTCCCATAATGTCTGAACTCGTAAGTCCACAATCCATTTTCTTTTTATAGTGTCATTTATTATTCAGAAACATTCTAGGATCAGCAACCATCTTTTGGTGCCATATTTTGTAGATCTGCTTTAAGCCCACCAGGCATAGAAAAGAAAGCAACCTAGACCTGTGAGGTTGTCATATTTTCTTTATCACACAACTAAAAACCCAATTTGGGTGATAGTTAGCTATACTTGAGAATTTGAGATATTAAACAATTTGAACAACTGATGTCTAGCATTAAAACTCTCAAAACTGATTGGAACTCAGTTGCCTGCCTAGGGGATTACAACCCTTGGGATCTCAAGTTGTTGAGCCAAACTTGGGATAATTCTTTCTGTATAGGATTTGCCTAGACTTTCTTTAGTCAATGGTAAGAGTATTGTGATCCTAAGATTTGTCTAATTGTCTACCTTGGTTGGGGAAGGGGTTCCTCAATTATCAATAAAAAAACTCTTTGCATGGATGAAAAGGTGGCATTAAATATCTGAAATAGAGAACACAAGAGGCCAAACAGGGAGGGTTCCATGGCTTTTATGTTTAAATTTTCGTTTCTTCTATATTCTAGAAATATCTGTCCGGACCCTCTTTAGGCTTACCAGCCCCATCCAGTCTCTGCAAAAACAAATAAGCAAAAAATATATATTTTTAAGAGAAGATTCTAAAACAAATTAAAAATATTTTAGTAAAATTACAACACATTCAATGAATAACTCATGGAGTATGTAGAACTTGAAATTTTTTTATGATGCTTTCATTGGTTACATTCGTAATAAAATTGTAATTAACATGCGAAATAAACAATCCTTTGTAAGTTTGTTCTCGAGGTCATTGCACAAGTGATACCATATGATATTTGATGGAATAGTTTCATATGGATTAAATTTAAAATAAAACATAAATTAATATAAAGAATGATCTCTCCGCTCATAAGTAACTGATTTTGAGTTGGATGTCTATATTTTAACAATATCCATTGCTAAGAATGCTTTTTTACAAAAATTATGATGACTAGTAAAAATTAATTTCAAAAGTTAGTTGACAAAAAAACCACTTGTCATCTTGATCCGACAAGCTTTTAGGAGAACCCACCAATACCATTTAAATTACAAAATTTTGATATTTTTTGTAATTAATAGCATTGATAATCACGTTATTATCAAAATAATTTTCATCAAAATTAGCTTTAACTATGAGAAAATGAAATGCTTGCATGAAATTTATGTTAACTTGAGCTATTGTCTTTGCATTAGATTCATATTTTAATGTTAAAAAAGAGTCTATTGTACCCTTGAGGTTACCGGAAAATTTTGTTGGGCACCAAAATCTTTAAATCTTGACCATTCACTAAAATACATGATTGGTAAGATTTAGATGTATAGGAAACACTTCAAAATATCAACTGATTATTTCTTTGTAAGAAACATCATAAATACCATATAATTTTCTAAACTAAAAACATTTTTTTTTTTTTTCAAAAACCAGGTGACGCATGATCTCTATCTTATTGGCTGTGCAGTGTGCACCATTCTCAGAGGAACTCACTTTTCTAATGAGCATAACCATTTTTGCAGGTTGATCAATCCTGTAGTTATATCTCCAACAATTACAGCTGTTGGACTTTCATTTTTCAGTTGTGGTTTTACTCAAGTTGGAACCTGCTTGGAAATCGGTACAGTGCAGATTTTGCTGGTCGTTATTTTTTCACTTGTGAGTGTTACATGGCAACCTCTTTCCAGTTGTTTTATAGATAACATATCCTCTATTTCAAAGCATTCTTCAAGAAATATATAGGCTTCATTTCTTGAAGCTTTGGCTGTGGTGGTTTGGCTTATATATATTTGCTTTCTCATTGCAGTATCTTCGTAAAATATCTCTATTTGGTCACCGTGTATTTCTCATATATGCAGTAAGCCCTTGCATTGACATGCTTGTATGACTGCTTCAGTTTATTCAATTTATCTCCTTTATGATTTTCCCTTACCATCTCATGTTTTGATTGTGGAATTTAAGGTTCCACTGGCCCTTGGAATCACATGGGCTCTTGCTTTCCTTCTTACCGAAGTCGGTGCCTATAATTATAATGGCTGTGATATAAATGTGCCTTCCTCAAATGCTATATCACCGTACTGTAGAAGGCATGTCTCAAGGATGAAGCACTGCCGAGTGGATACTTACAATGCATTGAAATCCTCTCCATGGGTCAGAGTTCCTTTGCCTTTACAATGGGGCATGCCTATTTTCAATTTGAAATTCAGTCTTGTCATGTGTGCAGTGTCCATAATTGCCTCAGTTGATTCTGTAAGTCTTTTGGCCTTAATAATTTGTAATATTTTCGTTTGCATTATTATGAGAAACAGCTATACCCCACGGCACTCTACATCACACTCAGATAAATTCATGGACATCAACTTATATTTCTTAGGAGAGCATATGACACTGCCGGAAAGTAGTAGAGTTCGAGGAATACAACTGGTTTCACTGAATTTGATTATCATTTTCTTTGATTATTTTACATCTTCCACGTACACATGAATATAATACAGGCATTGTTGCCATAAATTTCCGTAGAAGTGGATGTCCAGTGAGAGCCTTATGAGTTAATAAGAAGCTCAATTATCTGTTGTCAGTTTATAGCTTGGGAATCATAAAAAAAACCCTACTATTTGTTGGTTGTACTCTGTAGCATGGGAATTATAGACATGCCATTCCTTCCAAATTCTGCCAGCATTAAATTCTGCTTTCTTTGAAGTATACATGCATTAATCTGCACTTTATATCTTGAACTTTTGGCGTTGTTGTTGTTTAATACTTCATTGTCAGGTTGGTTCATATCATGCATCATCTTTGTTGGTGGCATCAAGACCTCCGACTGCTGGTGTGCTCAGTCGTGGGATTGGTCTGGAAGGTATTTCAAGTGTTCTGGCTGGTTTGTGGGGCACTGGAGCCGGATCCACAACCCTCACAGAGAATGTGCACACAATAGCAGTGACAAAAATGGGCAGCCGAAGAGTTGTTGAGGTTGGTGCGGTCATTTTGATGATCATATCTTTTGTAGGTACGTGCAAGTTCTTGAATGTTTTCTACTTTAGCCGTCTTATAAAGCTCTCCATGAACCGAAACTTTGCTGGGACCTGCCAAACATTCATTCTCGTGTTCTTTCATTTGATGTTATCAAAGAGTGTATAACCTCACGGTTCAATGTCTGTGATCAACAGGTAAAGTTGGTGGATTTATAGCTTCGATTCCAGATGTCATGGTTGCTGGTCTTCTTTGCTTTATGTGGGCCATGCTTGCAGCTCTCGGGTTGTCAAATCTGCGCTATAGTGAGGCTGGAAGCTCTAGGAATGTCATCATCGTTGGGCTGTCTCTATTTTTCTCCTTGTCGGTGCCCTCCTATTTTCAGCAATACGGGATTCTTCCAAATGCGAACCCTTCAGTTCCTGGTTATTTGCAGCCATACACGGTGGCTTCTCATGGTCCTTTTCGTGGCAAATATGGTGGGGTATGTATTTCAAAGGTTCTCGACATTTCAACGTTTTCATTTTTAGCTTTTTATTTGGAAATTCTATATAGCTAAATCCTTACAGTAGAGAACGTCCTCATGTTAAGTGGCTATTTAGAGAATGGTGCTGTTTATGGTTTTGCCCACATATTCTGATGCACGAGAGACTTGTATTTTGAAGGGGGATGTTCGATTGCAGCAGTTGCAACCGTCCGTCTTTCCAACAGTGCTCGCTCGTTGCACTGCTCCCTGTGTTTCTGTTTTCTCCCGTTTGGTAGCTAGATTACGGTAGTACGGTAGCAACCGTAAACCAAAAAATTCAAAACTCGTTGCCACCATCACCTTGTATTGGGAAAATTGTCTCATTTGTTTGATGAGGGTATTGATACTGAGAAACATCTGTTTGACCATATATTGCAGGTAAATTTTGTCATGAATGTGCTGTTGTCACTTAACATGGTTGTTGCATTCCTCATAGCTGTGGTTCTCGACAACACGGTTCCTGGAAGTCGCCAAGAACGCGGGTTATACGTTTGGTCCGAGCCAGACGATACAAGAAGAGAGCCTGCAATTGCTAAAGACTACAAGCTGCCATTCAGAGTTGGATGGATGTTCAAATGGGTGAAGTGGGTTGGCCTCTGAAGCCAGCCGTGTTATCCCCAACCTTATTTTGTATATCATCCGTGGGTTAGCCGATTCAGGAGTCCTTCCGTTCCAAAAGGATGCAATCTCGGAAGACTGGCAAATCTTCATTTACGCATGCACTCTTTTGCTCATCATATGTTTTCAAGCCTAAGCATTGTTTTCATTACCTACCGTCCGTTAGGATTGGGTGAAATGATGATAATGGAACGTCCTTCGTCTTTACCTCCATCAACCGTCTGTTCTCTTGCGTTTTTAACATAAAGCAGTTAACGGCTTTGAGTCTTGATCCCACCTCGTAAGTTCGACCACACGAATTACCGTCTCCCAAATATTTGTATCTATCATCAAATATTTAATTAAATCGCATGAATGTAATATCTACCTTTATTTAATCTGCACTAATTAATTTCTACTCTTTTTTTATAAAAGCAATTCTACTCTTATTAACCTCCAATAGATACGACTGAACAACTTCAAGTTAACTCGTAGTACTTTTTATTTCTAACAAAGTTCTTTTTATAAAAGTCTGTGAACTGGTTGTTGTTCACATGTGGACATCTAGTCGAGGTTGCGGTTGGCGTGAGTCGACCGAGGAGTGGTATAAGCTAAAGCCCAACGACGATCGGCACGGAAGACGATGGTTGGGCAGCAGCAGCAGCAGCAGTTAACTCTTTGCCCACCGTCATCATAAAAAGACAAATATCTTCTTGGGCAGCTCCTCCATTGCCACCTCTCTATCTCTAGGTTGAAAAAGGATCCTTCAAGACACGTATCTGAAAAAATGAATCCACAAAGAAAGAAGACAAAATGGATAAATACGAACGGACAGCGGCGCCACAGGCCTCCCGGTCACGTGCTCGGCTGTCTGGTTATTTTTAGCCATTGGTCACCGCAACAGCCATTTGAATTTGAAAGAGTACAACTCTTTTCTTTCCGTCCCCAAACATGAACGACAGCTAATAGTTGAACCTGGATCGATTCAACATATACACCATCATCCCTACCACACAGGAGAGAAACATAACACCACTTCCCACGTTACAGTACACAATACGGCCGTCCTTCCCCCCTGGCTACTACCATCTTATTCCAGCCAAAAACACAGATTTCGATCTACCCAAAAGCACATGATTATTGTTCAAATCCTGAGCTGCCGGGTTAGATGAATGAAAATACATCAATACACGTACGTATGTGTAATGGAATAGAGGTATCGCAATCGACCGTCCGACTCTAACAAAACATTCCATCGTCCTTCCACATTTTGTAGGAGAAAGCGCAAAGCCATCCAGAGGCAAATCAATCAACAACAACGCCACATCCGGGAATGCCACTTGCATTACCTTTTTCACTCACCAATCAATGTCATCCGAGTCAGTGGTAAAGGTGCAAAACAATTCTCGTTCTCCCCGACTTGCTGCGGTACATTACAAATTGCCGTCCACGCTCACCGTACGCATGCCTGCAGGTAATTTTTTTCATCACTTTGCCTGCCTTGGTTGGCCTCGATGGAAATCATACCGAATGGAACGCTGCACTTCAACCAAAGCTGTGCATGCACAACAAGACAACAGGGAGAAGCACATAACGCAACCGATTCCTAATCTTTTTCTCCTAAGAAGCAAATAATCGAGAGCAGTGAGTAAACAATATAAGGTTCTCAGACTCTTCAGTTTCGTACCGAAATAGTTGAGGATCAATAGAGCCACCACAAGATTTTACTCAACGTTTGACATCATCTTGACCAGCTAGTCTTTGCATGCATTTTGCATGAACAATAATCCCTACAATCCCACTCCCATCCAAGTCTGATGGATTTCCCTTATCAACTGATTGCTTCATATATGCCGTTCCTCTGTACATCCACTCATCCCTCACATGACAATAAAAGTCCTCAAATGGCTCACCACATAGCGCACATATGCTCTGACTTTCATCAGCAGTAACCGTCGGCTCACATTTTTCTTGACTTCCATCCGTTTGTTCTACCCACTCAATGTCCACATTTGAAGCACTAAAACTCGAATTCATGTACCATCTTCGAGAGGCTCTATTTGAAGTAAATGAATCAAGCTTTGTAGTATCATCATGCCAACCAATGTGCTTAGTGAGCTGGTCTTGTAGCTGGAATCTTAAGCCACACATTCTACACTGACACTTGAGGTCATCAAACAAAGAATCAATTACAACAGTATGGAGACTTCTCATTACTTCTGGTTTGAACTGAAGGCCTATTAAATCCCTTGAATTTGTAGTTTCATGCTGTGCCATAGCAACATCTTTTACTTGGGGATGTTCAGGTAAAGATGGCTTACCAACAGAAGATGGGGTCCCTGAGCCATCAGGCACTGAAGCATGAAGAGCACTTGTAGAGGGATGAGTAGATTCACTCGGCGACTGATGAGGCATGCAAACCTCAGACTTGGTCCGTGGTTCATCTGCACTTGAAGATATCAAGCCCTTTGCAACTAATGAATTCAAAAGGTCAGAAAGGGGAGCAGAGTTTTTGCCAACTGTATTAGTAGTGGATATTGCCAATGCAGAAGAAGGTGGAGGACCAGGTGGCAACGGGGGTTGCATCACTCTAGTACAAGTTGTTGTGAGAGGTGATGAATTGATGACAATAGTTTCAGATGTGGAACAAGATTGATGAGAAGAGGTAGAAGCGGTTATTTGAATAGGAGGTGGTCCACTAGGTAGAGGAGGGTCAATGTTGAGATTTTGGGAAGTACTGGCTGGATTATTTGAAAAAAGTCCACTCTTCATTATAGCAGCCAATAAGCTTGATGCACTGGATTGACCGGATATGTCAACCTCCGGATGATTTGAACCAGTAGGTGCAGACGGTTCGTTTGATTGTCTCCAGGTATCAGGGGATAACCGTGACTGTGCCTCCACATGTTGGGGGGTATTGTCAGAAGGTGGCTGCTGCAAGAAGCCAGGATATTTTCGCATATCAGAAGGCTTGGAAGAAGCTGACAAGGTATCAATGTGATGAGAACCCTGAGATAATGTTTGTAAATTTGGGTGTGTGTAAGATTGCTGAAAACTTGAAGGAATGGTGGAGAGAGACTCTGAGGCAGGTTTTAGTGGTACAATATGACTCAACTGTCCTACAATGTGCACTTCCTTATTTCTTTGGGGAGATTGCTGGGGTTGCTGATACTCATGGACTGCCTGGCCATGTGGTTTTGGATTTTGAACTGATGCGAGTGAAGGTGCTGAATGTGAAAATGAAGATGATCCTATACCAGAGGTAGCAACTACAGCTGGAAGGCCTTCATGGGCATGCAATCCAGTATTCTCAGATGGCAACCTCATAGTTGCAGGAAACCCACTACTGATAGGTGCTTCCTGGCCTTCCGCTTGGCCTGAAAACCTTGAACTTATGCTTGTTTGGCCAAACACGGCATCTAACTGTGGTTCTTGATATTGCTTTGATGAAGTCCATTTACCTAGTGAGGATCCTCCCATGGTTAAAGAATCGGATGAATCCTCTTTATAGGTACTCAAGCTAGAATCATATTGAGCAGGTGACTGAAGGCATTGTTCTTCGATATCCTGCAATATGGCAAAGCAAGATACAGTGTTGGTATTTCTGAATAATCCTGCATATGAAACTCATTATAGATATTATAAATGACACGTAAAACTATTAAATCTTCAATTTTGATCAAGGATGAACAACAGGCGAAACAGACATCAAGGCAAGTTGCCTTGTTGACCCTGGCTAATGGGCAAGTCCAAGAGAAGGGTAAGGTTGTGTTCAATCAAGTAATCAACTTGGGTGTCCATGATGCACTTTCTTGTCAACTTAATCGCCTTAGTGTAATATGATACTTTTGGTGGTACTTCTTTCTTTTGGTACTTTATTCTTCTATTATTTTATATACTTATATTTTCTATTTAAGTTCCGTATCACTTTTTTTTTTCTTCTCCTCCTCTACTTTAATACTTTTATACCCTCTTTTTCCTCTCTTTCTGATGCTTAGCTTTTGGCTTTCATCTCTTTTCCTTTTGTACTTCTCCTTTCATCTGTTTTTAATTTTTCATACAAATACACAAGTCCATGTTTTCTTACACCTAAATACATAGAAAATTTTCCTATTTTCGTCTCTCTTCACATTTTCTATCGACACACACAGACAAGAACTGTATATACCAGTAAAGGCATCTTTGTTTGTTAGAAACTTTTTAAACATTCAATATTGTGTAGTATTATTAGAAGAAATTTATATAGAAAGTATGCTAACATCAATATTGCAATTTCTTACACATCATTGTTTTTATGACATTTGATTACATTATGTCTATCTGATGAATGAATCATTATTTTCATTGTGCCATACATATACTTTCTATAATTTACCTCCTTGCCTTTAACTTTTTCAAGGGGTGTCATCTTGAGAAGCTTTTACCTTGGTTGTTTAGTGATCACTTTAATGGTAAAGAACACAAGCACATTTGCCTCCCTACAACACAAAAGAATGCCCAAAGAAAGAGCATAAAGAACAAGATGTAATGCAGCATACCCTGTACTGAGAAGCTCTGTTTTCTGCCAGAGGCTTTTCCAATTGACTGTAAGGGTCAAGTTTGTTCCAATGAGTGTCATCCTTTTTTATGTCAGTGGGAACCCAACCAACTTTCGCCGAGTCAAAATTCATCCCACGATCTGATGACTTCGAGTTTGTATCATCCCACATATATTCTTCCTCCTCAGAGTTCTTCCAGTTTCTAGACAACAATGGAGTTCTTTTGTTTGTAAAATTCTGATTAACAGTGAGCTGCTGATCAACAGATTGCAAAGATCTGGATATTATATGACTTCCCTGTGCATAAATATCGGATTTATTCCTTTGGTTGATAGAAACCTCAGGGCTTCTTCTACTACTATCATACCAAGGAGCATCAAGTCCAGTTTGTTCTGTAACTGCTTTGTTGCTTCGTCCCATTTTCAAGCTAGAATATCGAGAAAGATCAGAACCAAATTTGTTTTCTCCATACTTCAAGCTTGGACTCTTCTTGGGTGAATGTTCTTTAGGCAGCTCCTTAAGAGGATGATGGATATTCTGCAACATTTATTGAATTGAGGTATATATAGCAGGAGAATCCACTTTTTTCTATGAATAAGGGAAAATCTACACAAAAAGGTTATGTAGCTAATAAGACAAAGATGAGAAATTTGAAAGCTCCACATTCATACCTTCATGGATGTATCAGTCCATTTCCTCGTACTTCCAGTGGCAGATGTAATCTCAGGCCTCTCAACATTGTCAACAATAGTGTCCTCTTTGCTGCTTGCTTCCTTTGACTTCAGTCGGCATACAAATAACAACACAGTTAGAAGTGCAAAAAAGAACCAATTTTGCTATAATATTCAAAAAGAAGCATCTGATTGAATCATAACATGCCGTGAATCAATGTAATTTTTTATTTAATGAAATTTTATGAAAAATAATAAGCAAAAAAGTTGTCAACATGATAAATTTTCTTGCTGCAAGATCAACATGACCATACAAAAAACATGATATAGTTACCACGTGAAAAAACCTCTCATGTACCTTGTTTGACTGTGGAAAGAGGTGCCTTGCTTCTAAGTATTTTGGATTAACATGAATGCTATGGGGAGGACGCTGTGTTTGAGAATCCGTCCTAGATGTAATACCCACAGAAGGCGAGCCATTCACAGCAGAAGAAAAGCCAAGGTTCTTTTCAATAAACTGAAGTGTTGCAGGAAGAAAAACACCTTTCCAAGTACCAAAAAGATGTCTCATCCCAGGATGTATTGAAGAATCAACCTGTTTATAGGCCTTGCAGAATACCTATAAAACAAATGCATCATGTGTTGAACTAAAGCATGCAAGCATTGACAATATCTAAAGAAAAAATGCAAGAAATCTAAAACAATATACATGATCAGAGAACAAAACCAAGTGGAGATCAAAATTGTCAATAAATAAGATCAATATAATACCAAAACCAAGTAACATTAAATAGATGTATCCGATCATCAACAGATGATACACCCAAAATGAACAGCCACAAACAAGACATATTAGTGTAGAGTGGGGAAGTCATAGAAAAATGTGACAACACAAGGTCAAGGGGATGCAATAACGAAAACAGAAAAGTTCATTACAAGCATTACCCAGGGGCGATCATTTTCACACAATATGAGTGATTTCCAGAAATAATTAAAATAATATCTGTTTCACGGCAGTAACAAAGATAATAATACAATGACAATTCTTCATACTCTTTCTATATATGCGGGCGATCATTTTCACACAATATGAGTGATTTCCAGAAATAATTAAAATAATGTCTGTTTCACGGCAGTAACAAAGATAATAATACAATCACAATTCTTCATACTCTTTCTATATATGCCATGAAACTTTAAGAAAATATAGAAAATTTCAAATTGAAATGTGATAGACATGAAAATCTGACCTCAGATAGACGAGCAGCGAAATATTTAATGTAATCTCTGCCAATGTTCTTTACAATGCTATCTAGAAGATACAAGGATGGTAACTTTTGGTCACTTGGGACCTGCAATTGTGCATATTTGTCAAATATAGCATCAAGGATCTTTCAAAATGGAAACCACATAATAAGCATTGGCTGGTAAGGAAGGTCTACCATGGTTAGGATAGAAAAACGATATTGTTTTTAGATATAAAATAACAAAAAATATAAAAAAATGGTGGGATTCCTCCAGCTATGATGAGACAGTCATGGTTTTGATCATAATTGAAAATCCCCCTAATATGCAATTTATTTAATGCCTTTCATCAAAAGACAATTCCATTGAAAATGATCTCCATGACAAAACCATAAATGGAAAATAGGAATGCACTTGACAAACACGTAAACACAAATAAGGTTAGGCAAGCATCCAAATAAGGTTCATGTAGCATCTAAAGCATTACTACACCTGTTTGGATCTGCTTGATGGTAAAAGATAAACGGTAGGAAGAAACCTATAATGTGCTGATATAATGTGCCAGGTATACAAAACCTACCTAAGCTATGCTTAGCTCAGCTACTCAATTGACATTGTCCCTTGTGAAAGACAATGGTAACGGGTTCTAGTATTTTCTCTAGAAGTTTCTATCCTAATTATCACTAGAATATTCCATTTCATGTAATTCAACTTGTACCTGTACCATCAGCGTATATATGTAGGGTGGGGGGAGAGAGAGGGAGCTTGTATTGCATGGGTGGTGAGCACATTTTCTCCACTTGTGTGCATTCTCTCACTTTCTTATTTGATGGCTGTTTAGCATATAGTTGCCATCTCTTGAATTTCATTTTCTCTCAGATTTCTTTGAAAAATTGGAATGGTGTTCAAAACACTTCTCAACAGCACCAACCTACCCCCAAACCCTAAGATGGTCCCCTACCATCCCTCTAGCCTTCCCTCCACTATCCACCAGATTTTTCCAAACTGAATTCTGATCAGCAAGGATTTTTTGAACCCAGAGGCAAACCAAAGTATCTAACAGGAGCCTGTTCTTCCTTGCAGTTTAGGAACACAGCTGCTCCCCTCACTTCTCACTAAGGCATATCTATTCCCATGACATAATCTTCACAAAACTGATTTTCAGACCTGAAGCAAACAATCTAACGAGAAATTTTAAACTCTACATCTGTGTTTTAGAAGACCCTCCAAACAAAATGTATCATCTGCACAATGCAAAATAATAAGTCAACCTTGTCTGCTCCAATATGCCACCCATGTAGCCACCAACCAAACACCGAGTCAAGGTCTATCAAAAATGAAAGCAATGGAATTCAACCCCAATTTGAATAAAAGAGGAGGCAAGGAGTCCCCTTAACAGACTCCTATGTTAAAATTGAAAAACAACTTTTGAAGCAATCATTAACCAATAAATATCCCTTACCGGAGTGCAATGTCCTTCACCAGTCCCGCCACTTCTGTGGGAACTCCAAAAATCTCAAAATTTTCAGCAAGAACACCAGTTGACGTTATCCAAGGCTTTTCTGAAGCCATCTTGCATATTGACCCACTCTTCTTGAGTCTAGAATACTTTTTCCACCATTAACGGTGTAAACAATGGATTTGAACTGGATAGACCTATATCCAAATCCGTATCTATTTAATATTTGGATAAGCCAAATCCATCAGATTAATATCCGAATAACTAATCAAGTATCCAAATACGTATCCAATGGATTCATCTGAATTTGAATAATATCCAAATGTCCATGTCAAAAAATCCAAATTTTAATAATATGTGAATCCCATGAATACTTGATCCGAATATCCAAATTTAGAAGTTCAAATATGAAATTTTGAATTTGATTATAATTATTTCACATCAGTATGCTACACTTTATCCGAAAAATACTTGATCCAAACATCAAAATCAAGGCATTCAAATTTGAATATGATTATTTCATATTAAAAATTTATAAATATAAATAGGAGTATAATGATAAAAAATTAAATTATAAATAAATTGTTAAATATAAATTATGTTGGATATCCAGATATCTAATCAGAAACAAAAACAAATTTGAATTTCAAAATCTAGATCTGAATCAGACTACCAACCAAGTCTTGAGCAACCACAAAGCCATCAGCCAATCTTCTACGTTAAATGAATGATGACAGTTCCAGATGTATTAAATCATCATTCACTATTTGACTCAAAAATCACTACACCCTGTTGGTCAAATTTTGGTAATGAACTTCATACTTGTGTTCATAAAGTGATGGTACTGAAATCACTGGCTTCCTCTGCCCCTTATTTTTTCAGAATAAGGAAGATGTGACTGTGATTGATTGCTTACGACATTCAAGACCTCCATTATTTCATAATTGTCAACAGTGACAATTTAGATTTAGATTCGAAATTTAAAATGAAAATGTTATAAAGAAACTAGTTAATGCATATTAATTTTAGGTATGGAACTGTTAGTTATTTTTGAATATTTGTCTTCAAAAGATTGAATGTTCACCACTTGAAGAAGTCAAAAAATTTTACATGGAACATTGAATATAGTTGATAGAACAACAAATGCAACAGTAAAAATTTGTTGAAATAAGGATTATTGTTATAGAGTAGATAGACATCCAATTAAGACACCAACTCTAGTCCAACGAGATTGATAACAACTAGTTTAATGACATATCTTAAATTATTTTGTGTACATATAGATAGAGAGCTTGTGGATCATTTGCAAAACTCTCTACAAATTCTTTTATTCACATCCTTCTAAATTTCTTCTGCCAATGGCTATATGCATTGTATCACCGATTCTCTCTCACTCTCATCTCTCTGAAGTGCTGTAAAAGATTGTGTACATACGTCATCTCCACTTGCAAAAAGGAGACACATAGTGTAATATCACGTTGCATTGATGTGAGTAATTGAACATGAACAATGGTTGAGCTAATATAAATTGCTGTCTTTTTATGTATCTCTCGTTGTGGTTTGTTTTGTTTTGTTTTAGATTAATTGACCAGTAAATAGTTAAGAAATTTGCGAGCATTGATCCATATTTTCCTTTAATAGTAAGCACAACAGAGCTCCATAAAAATAATCGACAAGGAGAGTTTATTCAATGAGATAAAAAAAAGTTGCATGCAACAGATGAACAGAAACATCAGCTTGTACAGGCCGTGAAGACGGAGGTTATAAATATCATTTTTCGTGTTTGGACAGAAAAGGCAAAAGAGAGGAGAGTCCTCAAGACAGAGAAATGTAAAATGACTGCGAAGCTAACCGGTCCTTTATGAAGATGTATAAAGAGGTAGTCGTATGATGTGAAGTGGGGCGCAATCACCTCAAGGATATTGGCACAGATGGTGTCTGCAATCCACTTGGCGGCATGTAAGTTCTCGCCGGCTATGATGGTCAAATTGGTGATGATGGGCTTGGAGTTGAAGGTCAATTCGGCAAGTGCAGTCGTGTACTGGGCCACAAGCTCTTGTATCTGCTGATAAGAATGGGCGCCTCTGACAGAATCATCCCTTTCTCTTTCGTTTTCTCTCTCTCTTTCCCTTGCCGAGGTAGACTTGAGCCGGAGGTCAGAGAGGTGGGAGGCACCAGGTCTGGGCGGAAAGGCGCGAGCTTTGGAAATGATGGCGTCGGCGTCATCGTTTGCCAACCTGGGCTTCTTGAGGGGGGCGGCCGTGGGCTGTCTGGAGCGATCGATGGATCTGCCTGTACCACTACCACTGGAACCGCGGGAGCTGTTCATTTCCATCTCTAAGTCCGACGGGGAACCCTAGCAACAACAAAAACGCGCTACCATGGCGACCACAAAATCATACGCTCCCTCCGGTTGTCACTCTGCGAGCATGAATCGGACGGAGGACGAAAGCAGAGAACAAAATCATACGCTCCCTCCGGTTGTCACTCTGCGAGCATGAATCGGACGGAGGACGAAAGCAGAGAACAAAATCATACGCTCCCTCCGGTTGTCACTCTGCGAGCATGAATCGGACGGAGGACGAAAGCAGAGAACAAAATCATACGCTCCCTCCGGTTGTCACTCTGCGAGCATGAATCGGACGGAGGACGAAAGCAGAGAACAAAATCATACGCTCCCTCCGGTTGTCACTCTGCGAGCATGAATCGGACGGAGGACGAAAGCAGAGAACAAAATCATACGCTCCCTCCGGTTGTCACTCTGCGAGCATGAATCGGACGGAGGACGAAAGCAGAGAACAAAATCATACGCTCCCTCCGGTTGTCACTCTGCGAGCATGAATCGGACGGAGGACGAAAGCAGAGAACAAAATCATACGCTCCCTCCGGTTGTCACTCTGCGAGCATGAATCGGACGGAGGACGAAAGCAGAGAACAAAATCATACGCTCCCTCCGGTTGTCACTCTGCGAGCATGAATCGGACGGAGGACGAAAG
>JAMKPZ010007392.1:0-15380 GCA_024699675.1 Amphibolis antarctica
AAAAAAAGAACTCATAGGTGCCTACAAGAATTTATCTCATTATATTTTCAAAAGTAAAAATGTAAAAGTAGTTGTATGAATAATTAATCCATGGCACAGTTTATTGTGGATTAAAATTTGAACTTAACCCAAGTTATATTAATTAAGATTTTTAGATTTAAAAATCAATGGTTTAACAAAAATCGGCCAATTGCAGTACCTTTAGTTCAAGTGGCAATACTTGTTCAATAAAAATAAAAATTTTACCAGATTGTGTTACCAGCAAGATTCACAACCTTCGTCAAAATGGGCTACATGAGCAATGTGCTGATCCTCTTCCCCAACACCATGCAAGTTCATCTATGGAAGGAAGATCAGAATTATGTGCCAACAATTGCATGCCCCAGTTCTCCATGTATTTCAATAATAGTATATAAAGTTAGCAACCATATCTTCTTACCTATTTGAAAAATTATGATATATAACCTCGGGGGAGATTGTGTTTCCCCCTAATGAAATAGTACCTGTTCACTGGTGAAGCTTTGGTAAAATGGTTGAAACAAATCAACCCTTCACATTGTTTTTAAAATAAAATGAATAGCACAGAAGAGAGATTCTATGATTGAAGACAGATGCTGATTAAATTAGCATATTTAACAGCTTTCCATGCATTGTGTTCATATTTTGGGAAAGTGAAGGGGAATGAAATTTCTATGCAAAACACCTGCCAGTGTATGTGGTTTGCCTGAATCTTCTTTCACGGAAATTGTGATGGAGTGATGTTGGACTGTCCCAGATTTTCAAGCTTAGGAAGACAATCTTCAGATGCCACAGGTGTTGTCATACTATATTACTCCCTTTTTGATGGTTTTCTTTCTCCTTCAATACTTTATACACTTTTTTACAATGGAGAATCACAGGTTTACCATGCTTATTTTTCTCATCTAAACATGGTATAAAACCTCAACCAATATAAACCCATGAGAATGATTGGGAAAAGCAACCTCCTCTTCAGTTTCTCATTTCTTCTCTTGCCACAGAACAATAAACTTTTTGACCATCTGATATCATGTCTACATCGACGATCTTCCCTCCATCTTCTGATAATATGTGTAAGATTGAACAATTCAAGTTCTCCTCAGATGCTTTAATAAGCTCCTCGATGGTGTGAGGGATCCATAACACCACCCCCTCTCTTTTGTTTGTCTTCTCCCATGGTAAGAATGGGAACACTGTGCACTTCTTTCGGTGTATTTTATCTGGTTACGTAAAAGAACAGCAATTACCTTTCATAATCAAAAAAGAGAAATATGTCCTTGACAAAAAAGGAGAGCAGTTAATTTTTTTTCTTCGATCATTTGCACCAAGTTAAATATCAAATACGCAATGCAAATCCTTCTCATATTATATCATAGCCCAAGTTTATCGATAATATAATAAACTTGTCGATGGAAGACCACAAGAGTTTTAAGAATGCCAAGCATGATCATAATAGGCTTAGTTTAGACAAAAAAACTGAGGCCATACCAGCTTATGAAAAAGACAAATCTAAAGAATGTGAGGCTATACAAGTCAATCAGAGATTGTAATAGGCTTAGTGACACTGGTTTTTATCGTGTTCACACATAATTGTGAAAGCAATGGAAAGTAGTAATATGGCTAGAAGTGTGAGAAAGCATGTTGCATCTCTTTGTGTCGCATATCTTATAATACTGATAAATTTATATTTTTGAACAGAAGTTCTTACTCCAGAGGCAATATTTTTGAAATATATCAAAATAATAAGATGAGTAACTATCATAAACATATATTACCACGTATATCTAGAGAAGAAGTTGAAAATTCTGACAATTCAGAAGACTTTGCCTTTTCTAATAGCTTTAGCAGAGGTCTGCTTCCACATTTACGTGCTTCATCTAAGGGAGTGCGCCCCCACCTACAATTTCAAGCGTGCACAACAAATTATGTACTAAACCTTCAAAAAAATCAATAATCCTTCGTATCATGGAAAAAAAAAAACTAAATAACAAAATATTGTCAGGTAAAACAACAAAACCATTCCAGCAGTTAAAGGTACTGACTGTCTCAGAGCAATAGATGTTCAAGAAGTTATCATCATTTCAAATTATTTGGTTCAAAAAATAGAATTCAATATGCACAAACACATTTTGAAATATGGGTTCATATTATATTACATAAATACATAATGAAATCTTAGATTCTAAATTTTGATAAAAAACCTTAGCTAAGGGTAATAATTTCTAGATGTAAAGTAAAATAATTGATTTCTATGTAATTTCCATTTTTCAACCTTAAGATTTATAGAAATCTAACTTGCATTCTACAATGACTATATACAACAAATCTCGAACATGACTGTTTAATGTTCATGTCTGGTGGTCTATGATGAATCCATTAAAACAATAACCTCAAACAATTTTAAAGCACCCATGAAAGCCATAAATAATTGGCATGGTCCTATTTCTAACGGTGGAGGTCCAAAACATATTAAATCATGATCTTGTTCTTAGAATTTTACAATCATACACCCTTAATATCTAAAGCACTAAACTTACAATATATGATCAAGTCAAAAGAGAGAAATTAAAGCAAGCTTGTGTAATGAGAATCAGATTTGTAGTTTCACCTGTCATCTTGCAAAACACTTGCTCCATAGTCTATAAGTATTTTAGCCGTCAAATACAGTCCCTCTGCTGCAGCTATATGAAGTGGGGTTCTGTGATCATAATTCCTAACATTTGGATCAATTCCATAGTATAATGCCCTTTTCAGGAAATCAGATTCTCCCTTTGCAACAGCAGTGCAAAGACGGCAACCAGCATTTTCAAAACTCAAGGAAGCTCCTTGTGTTACAAGTAAAGAAGCCACTTTATCATGCCCATTTTTTATGGCTTCTAGAAATGGCGTATTTCCAAATTTATCTAGACCAAATAAAGAATTCAATGTTTGCATTATATGTATCAATATGTTATGATCTACGGGTAATGAGCAATATGAAATATGCAAAATGTACCTGTCATATTTATGTGAGCACCTTCTTGGATAAGAAAGAGTGTGATGTCTTCATACCCTTTTAGAGCAGCAAGATGCTGAAAAGGAAATGGCTGTGAATATCAAGGAATGAAGACTGCCTATTTTAATAGTTCTACACACCATTATATGAATGAATTGGAATGATTTTGATAGGAATAACTGCAGCATATCACACGTATAAAACAATTTTGGATAAATTATGGGCTAGATAAAGAAAAATTACCGAAGCTAACATATAAGAACCTGTAAATTTTATTATTTTAAATTTAAATAAGCCTAAAACTTCATTTTTTTGAAAAGTAATGGAAATGTGAGAAATCCATCTTTCTAAAGATAAATATGATCATTTCTTTTCAAAAGAAAATTTATAAACCTCAGGCAAAAGTCAAACAAGGCAATAATCTAATAAATGACTTAGTTGGATGAGAAGTATGAAAGCAAAACTATATTGCAACCTTTCCATTGTTTCTAAAGTATCCACCATCCAGGACATATCCAAAACATCTTTCAAAATGGTTAGAAGGCACAAGTACTTAATCATAATGTCGAAAAAAATCATTTTATGGCTTTTTTTACATTATATATAAAAATAGAAATGTTGAAGTATCTAGAACTATCTGAAATCAAACTTAACATTGCAGAAATGTGGTCCTGCATAAACTGGTTGCAATTAAGTTCATACCAAAGGTGAACGCCCATCATAATCAGCCTTGTTTGGATCTGCTCCAGCTTGAATTAAGCCCTTCAAATGACGTAGATCTCCATTATAAGCAGCACTATTTACTTTCAAAGCAAGCTCAGCTTCTTGTTGTGCAATATGAAAAGTGATATCTGATTCAAGTTGCTTGATTCGAACTTCTGATTCACCAGACTGCATTTGAATAAGATAATCAATGAGAACCAATAATCAAATTCAATATTTGCAAACAGAAAAATGTTGTAGACATGAGAAAACAATTTTATCTGTAAAAAATTGGCACACCAGTCTTTTCTTCTTAAGATTTCAGCTTGAAAATATATGAAAGGAAGGTCTACCTATGCTGGAACTCTCTTCCTAAGTTACCTGAAGAAGGTTCGTGAGAATGGTCTTTCCATCATAAAAGTAAATTTGTAGGATATTGGCAAAGGATTGTTTATCAAGACGCAGAACTCGACTTAATTCACAAACTCGAATAGTATAAGGCTGAGGAATGTTGCAGAGTATGGCAATATCACCAAATGAGCTTCTGGGCTCTAGTTTTGAAATAATCTCTTCAGTTCCATCTTCTCCGATTTGAACCCCTTCCTGCCATGGAAAACATCGTTAGAAGAAAAAAATTGGGAAATTTTTTTAATATTGCATTTTATAGTTTAACTACAGACGAATGGACATTTTTCCCCTGAAACCATCGCCCACATTAGATCCAAGTTCAAAATGTGAAAAAGATGTCTTAGACAAGACCAAGGGAAAATGGACTCATGCAACTAAATCATTATTTTAAGGGAGATGGTTTTCTATTTGTCTTTGACAGGCTAGGTATCATGTCTCTCAAAGAATACCAGATCACCCATCGTTTGCCTAGAACATGCTAGAATCACATCCTTTTGGATACTTAGTTTTATTCTGTTGAGGGTTCCCTTTCAAAAATGTTCAGATTTGCCATGGTCTTCTCACAATTCATAACAAACAATGTTTTGATTCCCATGATTGTTTGGGATACATTTAACACTGACGACAAAGACAATATTAAAAAAAGGGTCATAATCAATCAAGACAGCTAGAAAAGAAAAATATGAGTGAAAACTCTTTATCTCAAGTTCATTAGATTTATAAAAAATCACTCTCAAAAGACTAATATATTCTCAATCGCCAATAATAATGATGTCAATGAAAATGATCACAGTAATGTCTAGTTATGTTAGAGTTTAGAATCAGACTAACCAGGTCACCATGGCAGACAAAGTATAACTGATCAACTGCACTTCCTTGTTCTAGTATCACCTCTCCAGGGAGAAAAAATTCCTCGTGTAGTTTTGTGGCCTGCAAAATGTTAAAATATTAGACAGCATCTTCATCTTTTTTTAGAACACATCCCAAGAGAAGACAAATATGTGACAAAATGCAAAAAATAGGAACAGAAAAAGCACTTCAACAAATGAATTTGTATGATGAAAAGACACGTGGATATGCTTATTAAGTTTGTTCATATCAGTCAATGATTGTGCCCATAAGTCTCCAAATGTCCTAAAACAAGCTCAATGCTTGGAACCATTAAGGAATGGGACTTGAAAAAAAAGTCATCCAAGTGCTTGAGTTAATCAATCACCACAACATTACAGCCTAGCTTGAGGCCAGTAGCTTTCTGAACTAACCATGAATGAATTCATCAGATAAAACATTATTTTCAGTTGGCAATACTCTATTTAACCTATGCAGAAAACAGATTGTGTACTCTTCCTACGAAAGCACAAAATCACCGAGGATTAAGGTGTAAGATAATATGAGAAATCTGATGCACTGCTGTCACATAAAATTAGTTGAGATAAAAATTTTCATGATGACCTTTATTAAGAATATTAACTCAATCATATGCAAGAAAAAATATCATCCTTATGAAGGAGAGATATACGTACAATCTGATTAATAAACTCGGATGAGCACCCTTTGAAAAGAGAAATTTCTTCAATATATGGCCGATAAAGGGTTTCTGAAATCTGAATAAAGAAATTGATAATGGAATAAAATTAGTTCTCATGACTACAAAAAGGTAGGACGTCTTTACAAAAAATAAAATTTAAAAATTATATTCTACACAGTCTAGACGATCAGGTAAATGAAAATAAAATGTCTTATTATAAGTGAAAGATTCTTTGGCTTATACAAAAAATTTTGAAATGCATAGGAAGAAATTATTTGCACAAGTAAAACTCCAGAAACAAATACAGGTCATTGAGCATATGCTTGTAAGGTGTTAAAGTATATAATATACCTAATATCTCTTCATAAATTATTAACTAAATTCATTATTGTTCATCACACGCACACACATATTAAAAGTGTATATAAGAATGGTTAGACATTCTCAGTAAAATCAGAGAATAGTCTATATATCATCTTTCATCATATTATATAATCCTTACACTAACTTACTATTTATCATTAGATTTGTGAATTCTTCTTAGCTCATCAAATTATTCATGTTCGGTTTGATAAAGCACTACTTGATGAAGGATTGACTCAAATACAGTTTGATTATAAATGAACTGAGATTGAACATTATTTTAGTCTCATTCAAATAAGCAATCCAAGCTTGAACAATATTTAGGCTCATTGGACTCACTTATGACCCCAACCTTCAACCAAGATCTCATCATTAGTCAACTTAAAAAGGGATCCATCAATCAATTATACCAAATTCTCCACTGTACCTTTCTCTCAACGAACTCCTCCACAATAACCACCACAAAGGCAGGAAGCTCTTAATCTTTGAGGAACCGAGGTGATCCCAACACAATTTCCTTATCCAAATGGAAGCATAGTATTGGATGTGTTGCTTACTTGTGTAGTCAACTAGATAATTTTCCAAAATCACACATTTCTCAGACAATATTTGTAGAGGGTAGCCATTAGGGATGCATATGGATCCACATATCCTATCAGAATTCAAATTCAGATTTTTCCTAATTCAGATATCTATAATACATATTCAATAGAATACAAACCCATATAATATATATATAGATATTATCAATATTTTTAAATATGAATATGGATATCCTTATTTTTTATTCATATGAATTTAAATCCTTGACATCTTTAAACCTTAAGAAAATCTGGACCACTACACCACAATACATTTAAGCAAAAGATGCATCAAAATTATATATTATGTTATATTATACTTAAGAATAATATAATCATGTAAAATAAATATATTTAACTAAAATTAGTAATTTTTTATTATATTTAAAAATATTTAAATAATGTTTATTTACATGATCACGTATCTAGTTAAATTTAATTCGTACGTTATCTTTATTCAAACAAAAATATCCTTATTCAATAAAAAATGCATTATCTCTTGCCTGAGATGGTGATGACTTTGTGGACCATTTGCTTTAACAAATTATACTCCTCAAACAAGAATGAAGTCAGAAAGATTAAGGGCTTTAGGTGGAGTGTCTCCCCACCCCTCCTCTATTTAAAGACATGATTCTGGGTTTCTTGCCACAGGAATAGACCATAGTAGAACTTAGAACCCACCACCTTGAGCTCCCATCTTCCCACCATGTGCAACTTCAAAATAAATAAAAAATTAGGGTGTCAAGGATCTAGAAGAAAAGATAGTGACTTGTTTTCTTAGTGAGGTAACCATTGGCATGATGACTGGATTAACCTTGATTACCCCTCATGTGTTAAGTGATGATGATTGGTTGCAAACCATACCAAAAGATTGTTGATCAAACAACCATAGCATAAGATTGAACAACCCAGATCATGAAGTGCCCCTACCTCTAACTCCATTCTCATCAGAGTTGTCTGCTTCTTGGCCAACCAACTCGGACTAGTGATACATGCTTCTCTTTGATTTGTTGTTTTCCACTAAGTGTCATCTACCACCAAGTGCAATTATAAATACCCTAGTAAATTCCCTATACAGGTGCATAATACAACCTAAAACATGATGGATCTTTTTGTATAGCTCATTTGATTTAAACATTGAGGGAATCAAGTCTTTCCTTTTCTTTTGCAGTATGGAGAATACCACTCAATCCACTTTGAGCCAGCCCAATCAAGTTGAACAGGACTGGGCAAGCGTGAGCTAGTTCACCTAGCCAGTTGAAGATCAGCCACAAAGATTTCTTTACCGAACTAACGATTCTTATGCAACCATCTAGCTTAAATCAGTTCTAAAAGTATTTTGCTAGACATACAGAAATTAACCCTTCCACCTTCAGTCTATATTAGAAATTATCAAGCATAACATGCAAAGCTACTGAAAATTAAATATAGAAGTACCAAATACTACTGTTCTTGGGAAAACCTTTGAACGGATCAAGATTGGAATATCCTGGAGCACTGACGAATCAGTATAGCTACTTTCATACTGTAGACGAACATGTGCTTTTATTTGGTCACGAATGCCTTTTCCAAGTCTGTTTCTGTTCATGAATTTTGTTAGATCAGTCATCTTGTCCCTGAATCTTTCTGTATTTGATCCCTTCACAATCAGTGCAGTCATATTACCAACCAGATAAGCCCCGAGAATCATGTCAAAGGAAACAAATATCATGATGAATATCATTTCCCTGATATTGACGGCATGAATATCCCCATAACCTACACAATGCCAAGGAGAAAGAACAAAATTGAATTATAAGATTATCTTTGTCAGATGATACACATAAAAAATGGTAGAAAGCAGAACCAAGATCAAAGCTACAAGAATCACCGATATTCTAATTTTCTATTGATAAATTCAAATGTTGGGAAAAATATCGTAGTAACATAATAAAACAAAGAAATGAAGCTAACAACTTACCAACAGTGGCCATGGTGATGATAGCAAAATATAAAGATGTTATATAACGATTTAGGAGGTTGATCTCTCTAAAATTTGTATAACTGAAATCACCAAGTTTTAAACTCCCAATCCATGTTCTCTCTTCACTATTTGCAGGAACAGTAGTGGCTAGATAATAAAATATGCAGGCAGCAGTATGTGTGCAATAAAGTTCCACAACTATGAGTTTCAGGATTCTGGTTAACATGTATTTGATGCGAACGTTCTTCTCGAGTCTCTTAAAGAAGGCCTCAATCTTCCAAAAACGAATCAATCGAATCCATAAGAGACATCTTATTGCTTCATTTCTTCCAAAAACCTGACCATAAAATTTTGTCAATCATCATGCAATCATATTCAATGCCAACAATTATTGTTGAAGCTTCAAAAACTGCATAAAAGCCATTGATAGAGTGTAAAAGTGACTTTTTTCTTAGAGTGCATCTGTTTGCATCCACTCTTAACTTTTAAAGCAGATTCGAGTAATTTCTAGAATAGTGCAAATAAACACATCTGCTCGTGTTATTGTAGCCGCTCTTAAAAGCTGACATATCAACTTCTACGTAGTTCATTTTTCAAAAATACGAGGAGCAGCTTTTGCACTACTCATAACTTCTCTTTCATCTTCTTCTACGAAAAGGACAACTTTACCCATATGTTTGAAACTCGTACGGAAAGTTCACCTTCATTCTCTCTTTCTTCCACATATAAGGAAGATGATAGATGATGATGAAGAAGAAAGGAAGCTGTCAAACACGTGAATGGAAGTAGGGAAAAAAGAAAATAAAGAAAAAGAAAAAGTGAATAAAGAGAGAAGTGAAAAAAGAGAAAAAAGAGAGGAAAAATTAAAAAAATATTACATAAAAATTATATTAAAAAATAGAAGTATTACAAAATTATAAAAAATCATGATATTTTTGTAAATATTTTAAAAAAAATTTATTTACTTATTAGTAAAATTGTTTTTTTATATATCTATTATATTCATACAAACTTTAAGTACAACACATTTTTAAAAAATAGATTATTCAAAGGTAAAATTAAAAGTTTATAAAAATTATTATTCTAACGAACCCGTAATTCTATAGTCACAGCTATGGTATCGCTCCAAAAATTAGAAGTTGTACTTGCAGTTGAAACAAACACACCTTTGATTATCAATGTCTTCCTTGACACAAGGTCAAGGTTACTTGTTAGAATTTTTCTTGCATTTTTTATCAGCACTGGGGACATAAACTCTCCACCAGCCTATGCCCATTGTTCAATTGCACATTCCAACCAAACCACGTTTTCTACAAACATATCTGTTTTTCGACCGACTTCAATTAGTCACCTGAGTTAAGACCATACATAATGCGATTAAGAGATGAATTATTTAACACTATCGTAACCTTTGGTACTACATGATCCCATACCTGCTCTTGCAAACTTCCTTTTATCTACTTACAAACCCCTACTGGAAGTTTAAAAACGAAGGACGATGCATCTCATTGCCGAGAATCATAGCTTGCTCGAGTACTAATTAATGACATTGAAAATTGGGGGCGTCAATTACCTTGTAGAGAGAATCCCACGGGAGGCACGCCATCAGTTCCGGTGCAAAGGACTCCCTCAACAGAGAAGGCTTCAAGTACCTGCACTAGTAATTAATAATAACAATCATCATCATCGCCACCGCTAACACCAATCAACACAGCAGCTATACACGGCGCATCCTCGGCAAATCTTAAAGCAATGGCATCAAATACACGGATTTATTCATGTATTTCCCTCCCGACACGGAAACAGAAGGAGAGAGATGACGATCGACGGACGTACCGGAGAGCGATGAGAGAGCGGTTGGTGACCATGCGGTAGGTCTGCTTGTCGCGGTAGGCGAGGAAGAAGTGGAGGACGATGTCGACCAGGAAGGCGACCTGCCCGGCGATGTCCAGGAAGAGGAGCTGCTTCGGGAGGCCACGGAAGAAGCCGAACTCCAGCGGTGTGAAGAAGCAGGAGTACACCGCCCATATGACTATCACGTGCTTCCACAGACGGTACGCCCTGCATGCCGTTGTCGGTGGACCGCGTCCAAACAAACAAAAATAGCAGGTACGTAAACGCCTCGGTGACCACAACATAAATAAATAAATACGATTAAGGCTTTGTTCAGTGACAGAAAGAAAAAGTATTTTTTTTTTAACAAAATTGTAAAATACAAATTTACACAGATGCGTAAGACGACGATGACTCTGTTGTCAGGATATTTTAATCAGTTAGATTGAGTTTTTATTTTTTTTAAAGTATATGACATATAATAATAATAACAATGATAATATTTTAAAAATAATAATAATAAATAATAAATAAAAAGATAATATATAGTATTTATTATAATAATGTGATGATAATATTTTTAAAAGTTGTGATGAATAAATTATGTAATAGAATAATAAGTAATATTTATTATATTAATGTGATGATATTTTTTTGAGAATTACGATGAATGATAAAATACCTAGACAAATAAGATTAATGATATTTAAAAATTGATACAAAATTAAAAAAATAGTTATCAAATAACTTTTTAGACTTAGTTTAGAAATAAAGTTTGTAAAAAATTTTATTTTATAAAATATATATTTTAATAAATGATATAATGAAAATAATTTTTTTATTATAAAATTTTTTTTAATCATGTTAATTAAAAAAATGTATTCATATAATATATAAACTTTATCGAATAAAACTTTGTTCTCTTTGCACTTACTCGCGTTATGAATCGTACAACCTACTCATATTCGTTGACTTTTGCATCGTGTAACCAATTTCAGTGTGTACGCAAATGTGACGTTTGAAATAAATAATTAATATCTACGCATTTGATTTTTTTGACAGGTAGATAAATAATTATATTAAAAACATAATTATGCAAAAGATCAACGCAGATGACAGATAAACAAATCTTGATAACTATCATTTTTTCCCTTTTCATTATTTTTTTTTAGTTTTCTTACTTTTTAATATGAAATAATATTATTTGTTAAATTTAGAATCGATAAAAATGGACAGTTCAAATCAAACCACCGCCATCAATTCAGACGTCCTGTGTCGTGACATAAGCACCGTTATTATAAGTTTATAAGCTCTCATATTAAAAAAAAATAAACATAATTTTTAATTTATGTATTTAAATTATAAAATAAATATTAATAATTTTTTAAATGCAGGTATTTTTTACGGAGATACTAAAGTTTTTTTTTATGTGATCACAGGTGACTTAATTATTGAGTAAAAAAAAAATGAAATTTGTTTATAATTCACGCACGTTCTCTTCATTTTATTACTTCAAATATTTTGTCTCTCTCCTCTTCTGCCTCCTGGCTCGCTCGCCTATTCTTCTCCTCTCTCACCTCCTCTTTGCTTTTCTCAGGTTGAGGAGAGGAGGAGGAGCTGCCGAGGGGCTCGTGGGTCGTCGCCGGCGGCCAGCGATTACGCGAAACACGCAGAAAAAAACGATGAAAAAGAGACAAGGAAGCAGAGAGAGAGAGAGAGAGAGAGAGAGAGAGAGGGAGGGATGAGAGAGGTACCGGTTATCGGGAAGGATGACGAATCCCTCCGGTACGAGTCGCCTCGCCCTAGGGCGGAGCAACCCACCTTCACTGGTGACCGGCACGAGTCTGCCCCGCCGGGAGCCGTCGACCTCATCGTCGACCGGCTCCACCTCGTACTCCGGCGACGGTACGACGTCCTTGCCCACCACCATCCCCCCCTCCTCCTCCACCTCCTCTTGCTCCTCGTCGTTCCGCTTCGCCGTTGACGGGGGCGACCTCATCTCGATCTCCGAGTTGGAGGCAGAACGACTCCTCCCGTCCCTCGCGGGTTCTTATAAATGGCGGAGAAGAGTGGAAGAGAGAGAGAGAGAGAGAGAGAGAGAGATCAAATGGATTGTTGCAGTTGAGTTTATGTTGCAGTTTTTTCCCTTTTCTTTTTATTTTTTTCTTATTAATATAAAATTTTTATTTTATTATTAAAATAATATTACAGTGATTAAAAGATTTCTAATTAATTTTACGATCTTAAATTTAAAATTTTATAAATATAATAACATTATATATATATATATAACGAAAGAAAAATCTCTATAATTAGCTCATTATAATGAAATAATTAATTTTAGCAAAGTAACTTTAATGATTTGCAGTAGTTGTCAACTTGTCATCACAATAAATACATGAGTTATTGTTATTAGGTGGTTATAATAATGTATTAGGTGTTATATCGGCGTTCTTTTCAAAAATAACATCGTAACAACAAGAAAAGAATTGTAAAAAAACATATATAAAAAATCTCTATCCTATTATTCCCAGATAAATTTAACTGTTAATAAATATTTAAATAAACAAAACATCACAAAAATATTAGAAACCCTCCTACAAAATTCAACAAAATCACGATTATAAATTACAACAAAATAGTCACAAACATCTCACGTCAAACCATTAGGTTTTATTGGTAACAATTTTTTTTTCAACTTTAATTTTATACAAACTTACATGTATAATCGATCATCATTATATAAACTCTTATATTTAAATTTTTATCTTATAATTTACTATAAAGTTTAATTCTATTTAATAATAAAACTTAACTTTCAACTCTTCTTAGTATTTAAAACTACTAAAGTTTAGAACTTGATATGTTTGTTGTAAAGGTAAAATGCATTTTTTTTGAAGAAATATATTATTTACGGTGGTGATGATAATTTTTATTATATAATATTAAAATTATTCGATAAACATATTATACATTTTAACAATACATATATAATAATTACTGAGTGATTGTAATTTAAACAAATGCCTTACAAGAGGTTTGAAGTACAGTTTAATAAGTCAACTACTAATAATCTAAAAACTAATAAAAATAAAATGCATGACAGAAAGGCTATGAAATAAAATGTATTTTTGCTATCAACTATATGACAACTATATAAATAAATATGCATATCATTGTACAAATCATATCTATACAATCGCATGCATTTAATCCCTATGTCACAAGTATTGACAAGATTTCTGATAATTATAGTTTCTAACAACAATCGCATTTAATCCCTGTGACAAAGTTCAAAAGTCACATTTGATATTTGTACATCACTGATTAGACATTTCTAAGGTAAAAATTTGTTTTCTTTAACCAACCAATGGGACGATTAAAATAAGCTCACCGCGATTAATTTATTACGGTATCATATATATATATATGAACCGTTGGAGTCAGAATTTTTTATAAATAAAATTAAATAAGGTGGAATTTACGTTTGTCAAAAAAATTAAATAAATTATGATGTAAATTTTTAGTATAATATTTTTATGTAAAATATTAAAGACGTGTGATAAATCTTGTCGTACGTAACTACGATATATACTAAAAAATAAAGATATATAGTATTTATAATTTCAACAAAAGAGAATGTATTGTTGCAGCCTAACAGTTTTAAGTTGTATTTGATATCAGGTTTTTTAACTTAAGAAGTAAAAATAATAGCTTTTGGAGTTGTGTTTGTTAAACAAGAAAAAATATATTAATTTTTGAATCGCTCTAATAAAATAATAAAGATTTGTATTTATTTGTATTTGTAATGTTTGTATTTATTTTAATATTTAAATAAAGTACGTAGAATAATAGAATTATATTTTTAATGTTGATATGATTAAAAATTATGATTAAAAAATATAAAAAAATTGTATTGAAAAACTCCATGTCATCTTTGACAAAAGTCGAAAGATGGCATTAATTAAGTGGCTTTAAATGATAGTTATGAGGTAAATAAATACAGTGTCTGTGTTGCTACTGGTGGTTCAGTGCTCCTCCAATTTTGATTAAAAAGTTGTGTGAGGGGAAATATTAAGGTCTCAAAATATTTTTTTCTCGTTCTTCTTAAATTTTTATATTTACATAAATTTTTATATCATAATTTATTATATATTTTACTACTATTTTATTAATTTATTATATACGACTACAATATACAGGTAAAAAACACAACCCCAAACACATTGACATCAAAAACAAAAAGGCGAGTTCGATCTGCACATTTGAGGGGCGTCTTTCAAGATCTCGTCTGCATGCTGCTGAAGGAAGCTTGAAGGACGCCATGTGTAAAATCCACATGTCACTTAAAAAGAGCTGTAAGAATCAGATCCATATTTAAGATATTACAGTTGCTGAAACATCTTGTTTAGAACTATATTGATAATTTTAAAAGTATGTTTGTGTACTCTGAAAAATCTAAAAATGAAAATAAAAATTTCAAATAGAAATAAAAAGCTTTTTATTTCAAAGACTAAAGATTTTTTTATAAATATTGAAATTATGTACTACTTAAAATTAACACACAACATTTGAAAAATACCAGAATGAGTGCATTAAAAATGTTGTAGAAACATTTTATGTGAGGGGGAAGTAACTCCGTGAAAAAAGAGGGGGAAGTAAGTGATCTTTAGAATAATTTTGAATAAAAAAAATTAATAATAAAAAATTTTAAAAATATAAATATTATTATAAAATTAAAAATAATTTTAAAAATTAAAAGTAAAAAAAAAAACCTTAATAAAACATATTAAATTAATCTCAACCATCGGTTCATGTTAGACCGAAAAAATCAATAATCTCTCAGTCAACGGGAAGATCCATCCTTGGCGATGCGGAGCGGTTGGGGACATCTCTTCTGTGTACTACTGGCCGTCGTCCTCCTTGCTTGGGAATCCAGAGAAGGAGTGCGAGCAGGATGCTCGAGCACCTTACCTCCCTTGCCGGCGC
>JAMKPZ010007393.1:0-19658 GCA_024699675.1 Amphibolis antarctica
ACCTTGTCCTTTCCTATTTGGTCAAGATTCTGTTTGATAACTATGTAGAAATTAAATTTTATAATAAAAGTTTACTGTATTTTATATCTAACCGTCTAATATTACCGCGAACAGAACAACGTCGGTGGTTGTCGCACTCGAGCGCACTGTCAGGTGCACGATGAGCTCTCTCATTGGTGGGCTTGTCTCATCTTATAAGTTTTTCTTTGACATGAATTTATGATAAGTTTGAATAGATATTGAAGTGACGCCTTTTAACGGTCAAAGTAATTGATTGACGCGTTTTAATATTTTTAATGCTTTAGATATTTGTTATTATTTTTAACCTAAAACATTTTATGTATTTCATATTTTGATGTTTAAATATTCATTGTATATATTGGATATCCAAACAAAGATTTTAGACAATTTAGGTTTTGTTTAAGAGCATGTCATTCGAAAATTCGTTTATACCTACATATGTATTACGTTAATTTTAAATATAGGTTTAAGTGAGTCAAGTTTAATGCGAAACTGATAGTTTTTTAATTTGATGTGACTTTTAATTTAATAAGAAACTTACAAGTTTTAATTTAAATTTCAATTACAGATACCTTTTTCTCTTTGTTTACTTTTTCTTTTCGTTTTAGTTATTCATGTTGGGCTAACTCATCGGGCCCAGTTTACTTTTCTACTTTCGTTCGTCTTTCTTGTTTGATTTCGTTTTATCATTTTTTATATTTTAAGCTTGGGCTGAGACCGATCGGCCCACTTGTGTTGTTTTTCTTCGGTTTCGTGTTCGATATTTTTTGAACGCCTGTGGACCGAACTGATTTACTCGGCCCAACCCGAATCCCTTCTTCGGACAGGCGGACAGGATCCTTGTTCACTCCTGTTCTTTCGGATTAAAAATATAAAATTGTATTTAAAATATTCAAATATAAAAAAGTATAAATTTTTTGAAATTGATTTTTTCGTATTTTTATACACAAACACTTAAAAATTTGTTCGTTTCGTAATTGTTTTTCTTGAATTTTTATTTTTCATATTTTCAACGTATGAGTCTGTAATAATAATATTTATTAAATAATTAAATAATTTTAACAATTTTATATTAAAATCATTGCGATGCGTGGGGATTCCGGGCGATCGAGGGCGTTCGCGCGGCCGATCGGGCGAAGTTTCGAGGAGCACGTCTACTGAATAATGGGCCGTATGCGAATCCGGTTGTATGGGTCCGTCCTGTATTAAATTTGTGCATCTCTATCAGACTATTAGACTTTTTTAAAAAAAATTGTGTATTTGAAAAATGAGAAAATATTTTTTTATTTGTAACAGGTATTTATATTCATGTGAAAAAGATATTCAAATTTTAAATCTTTAAATTTTTGTCCATATAATGCATATAATGATCTCGATCAGTTACTTTCTGTCCATATAATGCATATGGCTTTAGTTTCTGGTTGGGCCGGTTCAATGGCTCTATACGAATTAGCGATTTTTGATCCTTCTGACCTTGTTCTTAATCCAATGTGGAGACAGGGTATGTTCATTATACCCTTCATGACTCGTTTTGGAATAACCAATTCATGAGATGATTGGAGTATTACAGGAGGGACTATAACGAATCCTGGTATTTGAAGTTACGAAGGTGTGGCAGGGGCACATATTGTTTTTTCTGGCTTGTGCTTTTTGGCAGCTATCTGGCATTGGGTGTATTGGGATCTAGAAATATTTCGTGATGAACGTACGGGAAAACCCTCTTTGGATTTGCCAAAAATCTTCGGAATTCATTTATTTCTTTCTGGGGTGGCTTGCTTCGATTTTGGTGCATTTCGTGTAACAGGCTTGTATGGTTCCGGAATATGGGTATCAGATCCTTATGGAATAAGTTTTGGTGCATTTCATGTAACAAATAATATTATTTGTTAAGTTATGATTTTTGTATTGAAATTTTTAATTGAAGTATATAAAAATGTATCTCTCAAAAAATTTATAATTGAAGTATTTTATATAAATGTATTGATATATTTGAATTGTATAATATTATGTAATTCATTTATTATATAATATTTAATAATTTTACCATGTATCATAAATTTTTTTCTATTTTTAATCAATTACATAAACACTTAGAAAATATTTTTCTTGTCGTGTACGAATTTTTTTATTTAAGAAATTAGTTTTTAAATTTATCTTAAAAATTATTTTTCAGATTTATCAAATCTTTTAGGAAATAATTTTCTAAGTACACAAAAATCTATTGAATAAGATTTTTTTAAGTTCGCGGATCCACTTAATTTAAGACATGCATAATTGGCATTCATGATTTGCGTAGTTAAATGTACTTGATCAATTGCCGATAATGCATATGATTTGTGTTTATTTTGATTATAAGTATACATTTAGAAAAATCAACATTACCGACTGCGTCTTTTATATTAATATACATCTGAGAGCATTTAAAAGACTAATTAAACACTTGCATATATGTTTATATAATCAAATTGTAAATTTTTTCGTGCCAACACATTAATAAGCAGCGCGGAAGCTGTTCATTATTTTAAAATTTCTTTATATACCGTAGAAAAACCCCTTTGTTGTGTCGTATGAAAGATTCGAAACAAAATCCAAAAAATTTAGTAACATTGAGAAATCGGAGATAGTCGATGATCTTTCACGAGTCCCAGCAATCATTCCGTGCGCACCTTTGTCAAAAATTTGCTTACTGCATTGATTACGACAAGAGGATTCTCCAAATGCACTGCATGTCCACATTCCGGAACTTCGACAACAGTCCAGAGCTTTTCACCAACATTGTTCCAGTCAGTATCCCTGCTTTCCCTCTCCTTACACATCTCATGTGCGATGTTTTTAAATTTTGTATCCTTCTCACCAACTAAAAGGAGAATTGGCCGATTACAATGGTTCAACTCTTTCCACAGTGGCCTACAACATCAAAGTAGAAAATACTTGATAATTCCATCCACATGGTTAACAGACAGACTAAAATGAGTTTCTTAAATAAGTGCAATGTTTTTCTCATCACAATTTGGTTTTCAATGATTGTGTACGTTAACTACAGGACCATCTTTATCAGTTATTGGAGGCATGAAGTGCAAATTTTCCTTGTGCTGCCATGCATTCTCTCTTTAATTCATCTAAAAATTATCAAATTATTTGTATGCCACTGATTTTTTAATGCCATGAAGATTTAATGAGATACAAGTAAATTGTTGAATTCACAGTGAAACAAAATGTCCCTTATTATTATTAGAATATTGTAGGATGCACGGGTGGTGATGCCCATCACTTGCTATGAGGAACATGGGTTTGATCCAACATCCCCACGACGCTTGGTGACAATGGTTGCATGTGGGGATTGGAAGATTGTGTTCAAATTGTTTTGGAAATGATTTTAAGTGTGTGCATGCATTATTTAAACATCTGACAAATTGTAATTCACATCTCTATATTTTTTGACAAGTGATTTCATTATTAGTTTGGAACAGTTTCAAATTTAAAATATGGTCGTTGGTATGATTTGAATTTTATGGTATAAAAAAATGGAAAGAAATCTTTGCAGAGTTGTAAAAATTTGTCAAGTTTGCAGGAAAAAGACTGGAGGTCCAACATCCTGAGGACAGTTTTTACAGAATGTTCAACCAAATTTTGAGAAATTTTAAGAGAATTATGTTTTGTTAGAGTTATTATTGTAATAGATTAATTGAATATTCGTTTATGTATCTAAACCTTGATTGTAATCCTTCATTAATGAATTAATCAAATTCGTTTCCCATCTCACGTGGTACCAAATAAAAAAGACCTAGGGTTTTCCCATCCCCTTCCTCCCTCCACAGAAAAACACAACTGGCCACCTCTAGACCTATGGTGCCACCCTTTGACTCATCACTATGGGTGTGTTTGACTCATCACTGATTTAATTGTGGAGAGTTGAAATTAAGAATAGTGAAACAAATGATGTTAAATTTGGATAATAAATTATGTGATGAGAGTTTATCTATAGGAATTTATGCGATAATAATGATATGTGGGAGTTTGTGTAGAACTAAAATTAAAGTCTTTGAAGCTGAAACAAATTAAGGTTGCACCACCTTTAGCCACTCCCACAGCCATTGGCTCCTATCTCTCTCCCACACCACCACCACTCCATTTCCACACCATCATGCCTGGTCTGCAGGCTAGGACCAATTCCCCCATCTGCAGCCATCAGCAAGGCAGCCTGCCATCGACAACCCTTGCTGATGGTTTCCACCACTGACCAGTATGAAATAGGCTAGAAATTAACTGTTCTATCGTTTTTGAGGGTGCACATCTCATGTCCACTTGTCCAACTGCCTCCAAGTTGCCTACAACTCACCCAATGATCCCAAGCCACCATAATTCTTTTGTATAGAAAATACTCACCCAACTCACCCATCTCTGGTCTGTTTTGGACTCCTGCTAATGACACTCATTGCAAGCATTCACCTAAAGCACGGTCATTGTTGGGAGGTCTTTTAGTTTTAAAAGGCCTCCATCAGGTGGTGCATTTACATTGTTGGCACTCTTTTATTTTTTCCATCAGCTATGTTGGTCTTTCCTTGGTTTTTGCAGACATCATTGCCACTGGGTCACATGTTGGATGGAATTTCTGTCACACAGAAACAGAAGTTTTGTTTGCTATTGTTTCATGCAAGAACTTCCGTTGGAGCACTTTCAAATTTGGTGGAAATTTCGACACCCATTGATGGAATTTCCATAGCCTGTACTATTGGAGCACCTTCACATTGGATGGAAATTCTGGTGCCTTTAAGCGGAATTTCCACTGTCCATCAGTTCAATTATTATTTTTGGGTGACTTTGGGCCAAACTCTTTTAACTCAGTCTTATTGTTGTCTTTACCTTTTTTGGGGTTTTGGCCTAATCCCCCTTGATCCTGTACTCAGTTTATTTGCAGGCAGCCCTAGCCTGCTGAATAATATTATAGGGTGTATTTGATAATAAAAAAAGAGAAAAAAAGTTTTCATTATCAACTCAAACTTTTGATGTAGTGGTACCAAAGGTTCGCAGGTTCAACTCCCAACAAGCACGTTTTGCATGTATGTGCTAGGGGGGATTGTTAGGTACCCAGTATGCCTTCCCTTTTTCATGTGTTCTAACTAAAGCCGCTTGTACTTATGAAGGTGTCTCGCGCTTTACCGTGACAAGGGGGCTATAACTGAAAGTTGAGGATCGAATGACCAAAGGTCATACTCAACACAGACCTATAAGTATTATGTTGTCTTAAAAGGAATTGAAGAGTTCTTATTATCACCTTGAGATTTTAGCTTAATGGTAGTATTCGACTCTTAATAAGTGGTATCAGAGCTAGGAGGTCTCGTATTTGAGTCTTAGCAACCATGTTTTGCATGTATGTGTGTTGAAGGGGAGATTGTTGGGTGCTCAACACACATTCTCTTCTCTGAGTGTCCTAATTAAGCTACCCGTGCTTGAGGAGGTGCCTTGCACATTACTGTGGCAAGGAGGCCATAACAAAAACTGTAAGGACTGGATGACCAAGAGTCACACTCGACACAAATTTGTAGGTGTTGTATTATACCTTAAGAGGAATTGAAGAACTCTTACTATCACCTCAGGATTTTAACTTAGTGCTAGCATCTAATCCTATTAGGTTGGTGTATTTGAGAAGTTATGTAACAAGTTGGGCATGCTTGATATATGCTCTAGCTTTTTCTTTTTTTCTTTTTTATTTAGAAAACCCTTCATTTGATATATGCTTCAACTTGAGGGGGAGTGTTAGTGGTATTTAGGTTAGATCCTAATAAGTGGTATCAAAATCAAGAGGTCTCATATTTCAATCTTAACAAGCACATTCTGCGTGTACGTGCTGGAAGGGGGGAGGAGGGTTGTTAAGTACCAAGCACGTGTTCCCTTCTTCATGTGTCCCAACTAAGTTGCCTACACTTAAGGAGGTGCCTCGCAGTTCATTGTGACAAGGGGTCTATGACTAAAAGTTAGAGACTGGATTAAGAAGAATTGAAAAGCTCTTATTATCACTTTAAAGTTTTAACTTGGTAACAATACCCGATCCTAATAGGTTGGTGTATTTGAGAAGTTATGTAACAAGTTAGACATATTTGATATATATGCTCCAACTTGAAAGGGAGTATTAGTGGTATTTGGGTTAGATCCATTTAGCCTCTCACTGTCACTAGTTTTCTTTCTCTTTTTTGTTCGACCAGTCGTCCATTTTACCCTCTTCATCAACACCACCCATCTCCACCTTTGCTGATCGCTGTTGCTCGTCACCCCGTTGTTGCTTCTCCCCCACAGATGCTATGAATACATGGGGGTGTTGTCCACCGACGCGTACAAGGTGGCACCATCCTGCAAAAGACGGCTGCCAAACTCTGTTGCCTTCCCTCTGCGGCCAGGTAGGCCGTCTTGTCAACGACGTCTCTTCTGGTGTGGTGAGTGTGGAAGGCTCGTCTGACACTTGCGTCATTTGAAGAAGACAGATGGGCTGAAGCTCGTCTGAAATGGCAGACCGTTTGGTTAGTTCTGGGGGTCCTTCTCCCAAACCACCGGGGTCACATCCACGGGAATCTACCATCCAGCAATTGTCTGGAACTGTTGTTTGTCTCAATGACTACAACTATCTCATGTGGTCCAAAAGCTTCAATTTTGTGGCTGCTCAAAGGAAAAGTTGCCATCTGGTACACCCTCCACCAAAAATGACTGATGATATCTATAAGGATTGGTTCACAGATGACTCTGTAATGGTGGCATGGTTGGAGAATAGTATGAAACCATGTATTGCACAAGGGGTGATGATGCTTCGCCCCGCTAAGGTGATTTGGGACACCTTAAAGCAAATGTATACAGAAGGAAAGAATATCTTGAAAGTTTATGAAATAAATGAGCAGATCTTCACAATGAGGATGATAGATCAGCCCTTGCAAGAATACTATGGGCAACCGCATTCCTTGTTTGAGGAACTCACCGCCTACCAGCCATTCACTACTGATCCTACTACTTTACTTCAGTACAGGAATGATCTTGATGTCACTGCTTTTTTGTGTGGGTTCTCACCTGATTTAGCCTCTCAGGCTCGAGGACAGGTACTTGGGGGTGAGGCCACTCCTGATCTAGGGATTGCTTTTGCTAGTGTCCTTCGTATCTCAAAGAGGGGTTTGTCTACTACCCAAGAAGCTTCAACCCTAGTCGTTAAGGGGCTACTTGACAAATGGGGAGGTCGCTCAAATAACGGTTCGAGAAGATGTTGAACCATTGGGCAGATAAATGTCGGAACAAATATGGGAAACCGATCTGGGCTCGTGCTACCACTGAGCTCTCTTCTTCAGAAGTATCTGCTACTTCCTTTGCGGGAGTGATTCCCCTAATAGTGACAATTACAAAAGCAGATTACGACCGGCTCATGCAATTGTAGGTTGCTGACTCTTCCACCCCAACTGCTTTGACATCCACCTTAGGTATGGGTATGGCATTGGTTGCTAGGGGGGTTAGCCCTTGGATAGTAGATTCTAGTGCCTCACAACACATGACAGGTTGTTCCACCCTCTTTACCTGGTTGAAACACCTTTAAAATCTCTAGAGTGTTACCGTTGCTGATGGCCACTCCTATCGGGTTTCAGGGAGGGGGATAGTTCAAGCCACCTCCCAAATCTAGCTCGAGAATACCTTATATGTTCCCGAACTATCCGTTAATTTATTATCCATTAGTGCTATTATAGTTTAACTATCTTGTTATGTGATTTTTTTTCCTTTCCATTGTACTTTTCAGGATTTGCAGATGGGGGTGAGAATTAGTTTAGGCCATAAGAGAAACACTGGGGAGTATGTTCTAGTTCGTGATACACTGTCTCGTGGGATTGTTGCTTTATTGGCGTCAACTATCGAGTCCTCTATTCTATGGCATTATCATCTGGGACATCCCTCTATTTAGAAGCTTCGTCATGCCTTGCCCTGGATATCCATTCCTGAGTTTTAGTGAGTCATGTCAATTAGGAAAGCATAGTAGGTCTACTTTTCCGCGTGTTCAACTTGCTAATAGTCGATTTATGTTTGATTTGATTCATTATGACATTTGAGGTCCAAGTTGTATTGTCTCAATCATGAGTTATTGTTATTATCTTTATTTAGTCGGATGACTTCTCAAGAGTCTGTTGGGTGTACTTCTTGAATGATCGTCAAAATATCTTGAATGTTATCAAACAATTTTATGTTGAAATCAAAAATCATTTTTCTCTTACTCCTAAGTATTTGCGTAGGGACAATGCTCTTGAGTTTGTAAGCAAGTCCTTTCAAGAGTTTTGTGCCTCCCAAGGTACTATTCATCAGACCACGTGTCCTCACACCTCTCAGCAAAATGAGATTGCTGAGAGAAAACACTGTCATCTCCTGGATATTACTCGAACCTTGTTACTTCAAATGTACGTTCCTAAATATCTGTGGTCTGATGCTGTGCTTACTACTATATACCTTGTTAATAGGATGTCATTCACTCCCCTTGGGGGGAGGTTCCTCTTCACCGACTTTACCTTGATCGAGAACTATTTGAGTTAACCTCTAGGGTGTTTGGTTGTGTCGCCTACGTTCAACATTTGTGTCCTGGTGTAGACAAACTTGATGCCTGGGCGATAAAGTGTCTTTGTGGGCTATCCCAGAACCCAAAAGGGCTACCAGTGTTACCATCCCCCCACCAAATGCTATTACGTTTCTGCTGATGTCACTTTTTTTTGAAAATCAATCGTATTTCTTTGGGAACTCTGCCTCTAGTTCTTTTGACCCTATTCCCACTCCTATCCTTCCCTGTGTTGAGAGTATGGGGGATGCTTAGATTGAGGCTTTGTGTCATGATGTGGACACTTTGAGTCTTCCTTTGGGTGGTGCTAGTGAGGACTTGGCTGTTAATACCAATGAAGTTGCTGACCGACCTTTGCAGGTGTATCATCAATGAAGACAACCACCCTTGATGACTTCTCAAGCTCCACCAATTGACCCTCCTGATGTGGATCCAACCCCTCCTCTTGAAGCTGTTGAGCCCACTTCTCCCATGGCCACTGATAACCTGGCCATTGCCATTCAGAAGGGTACTCGATCCTACACCCAACATCTTATTGCCCATTTTGTTTCTTATAATCACTTGACCCCTTACTGTTGTGCTTTTGCTGTGGCGGTTTCGTTTGAATCTATTCCAGGGACCTATCAGGAGGCATTACAGCTACCAAACTAGAAATTGGATATGGATGAAGAGATGGATGCCTTATAATCTCGTGGCACATGGGAGTTAGTCTCCTATCCAGTAGATGTTAATGTTGTCTCCTATAAATGGGTTTTCACTGTCAAATACAAACCAGATGGCGCGGTTGACAGATATAAAACTCAGCTAGTTGCTCTTGGTTTTACATAAGAGTATGAGATTGACTATGTTGAGACATTCTCTCTAATTGCACATCTTAACTCCATTCGAGTGCTACTCTCTCTTACTGTAAATTAGCAGTGGTAGTTACATCAGCTAGATGTCAAGAATGCTTTTCTATATGGAAACTTTTCTGAGGAAGTTTATATGAAACAACCACCTGGCTATGTTGCTCAAGGGGAGTACCAGGTATGTAGATTGAAGAAGGCTATCTATGGTCTGAAACAAAGTCCATAGGCGTGGTTTGACAAGTTTAGTTAGGTCATGTTCAGTGGGGGTTTTCGATAGTGTGCTGTGGATCATTCTATTTTTGTACGTCACTCTGACCGAGGGTATGTCATTCTAGCTGTGTATGTAGATGACATTCTTCTTACAAGTAGTGATGTTGAAGGTGTAGGGCGGACCAAGGAACATCTTGTCAAGGTTTTCTAGACAAAAGATATGGGGAGACCTGGGTACTTCCTTGGCATTGAGTTTGCCTATTCTAAAGGCAAGCTAGTGCTATCTTAAAGGAAATATGCCTTGGATCTTCTGATGAAGACTGGGTGCTTAGGTTATAAACCGACAAACACACCTATTGAAAGGTCCCCTCAGTTTTGGGATACCTCTTCAGACAAGCTTGAGGATCCAACGCATTATCGAAGATTGGTGGGAAAACTAATATATCTTACTATTACACGGCTCGACATTGCTTACACCGTGGGCCTACTAAGCCAGTTCATGCATGAGCCACGTCAAGTCCATTGGATGGGGGCTCAAAGAGTCCTTGCATATATCAAGGGTACTCATGGAAAATGCCTGTTATATAAATAAAATGGGCACATGAGAGTTGAAGCCTTTTTAGATTCTAGGTTTGCAGGTGATAGAGGAGATAGAAAGTCTACATCTGGATACCTTACATATGTTGGAGGAAATCTTGTCACCTAGAAGAGTAAGAAATAGAATGTGGTTTCCTGCTCTAGTGCTGAAGTTGAATATCGATCTATGAGAGAGACTGGCAGTGAAATGGTGTGACTCAAATCTCTTCTCATGGAGTTTGGCATGAGAGTTAATGAGCTTATGTCTATATACTGTGATAATCAGGTAGCCATCTACATTACGCAGAATGAAACCTTCCATGAACGAACTAAGCACATTGAAATCGATTGTCACTACATTCGAGATCTTGTAGTGAAGGGAGTCATCTACACACCATACACTCCGCCTTTCGAGGAGCTTGCTGATATCTTAACCAAAGGGTTGGGTTTGAATGTGTTTGAATATATTTGTAACAAGCTCGATATGACTAATATATACCTTCCAACTTGAGGGGGAGTGTGATTAGATTATCCAATTAAGGATCCAGTTACGGATCCAATTACCCTACTATATATGTATTGTGTCCCTTTGAAATGAAAACTGATTTTCCTTTCTCACAGATATAAATGGATATCCATTTATGTATGTATAAATATTCTTGTTAGTAATGAATGAAACACTTTTCCTTTCTCCTTCTCACAAAAGAACAACAAATTTTCTACAAGTATGAATTATAACATGGAATTCTGTTTTATTGGAGCGCAATTCAGAAATGTACCAGAAAGAGTCCACAGGACATAAAAACTTACACTTGCCTACCAACACTCATATCTGACAAAGCCTTGGCAACAGCATGGATGTCATCATGTTTCTTCCTAGCCTTTTTTATCCGATCAAAATGTGGATGACGTCGTAAGCTGCAATAACCACTATTATTACTTGTATCCAACAACTTTCAGAAGGTAAGAATAAAATTTTAGTCATGTTAAAAGCTGCAATAACCAAGAACCAGCTTCTATTACTTGTGCCCAACTTGCAGAATGTAATGAGAATTTCAGTTATGTTGAAATGCTGAAATTCAACTCAAATCATTTGTCCAAGTAGAGATGTCCATATATATGACAATTTTATCCTCATAATTTATGAATTGAGACCATTATAACTCTTTTTCACTTGTGGCTATCTTTAAGGTTGTACATGTGCTTTTTGGGAATGGTATGTGTGTGGACTTGGATACATTTAATCCTCATTTAATACCATGCTTAAACTTGGCAATTAATTGACCAATTAAATATGAGTGGAAGGATCTATTAATATATAATTACAAGTCCTATCTTCACTTTTTCCAGAATAAAGGAAATTATAATCGCTCATGCTTAGACATAATTGGCTCCCTAAAACATACCTTAAAAAATAACATACACTTTGCATGTAATCATTGCCTTTGCTAGAAAGATGTCAATAACAAGTTTAACTGCAACAATTAATAACATGTGACTAAGGATGAATCAAATTATTAGGGTCAGAGATGGGTTGTTATCATATTCACATCCATTATTTTAGTGAGTTTATACCTAAAAAAATATTCAAATTGCATATTATAGGTATCATATGAAGTTTTTTGGACATAACGAGCATAACAAGTTTCTTGAGGATTGGAAATTCCAATGATTGATCAAATATTGCCAAGGATGAATCAAATTGATTAGGGGTTAAGACGTGTTATTATCATATTGAAATCAATATTAAAGTTCAGCTCACCTTAAAATTTAACTAACTGTAATACACGTAGTAAGAAATAACTCCCTCACCTATTCCACAGGTTGCTTCTATACCAGATTTCGGTGAAGTGGTGTAGACCATGTGTTGATAGAAAGTGTGCTTTTGCATCATCTTGATCAACACGGACTTTTCTTGTGGCTTCATCCTTCAATCCTGGTCTTCCCGAAATCAAAACAGCTCCTTTAACCTACTTGATCATCAAGCCCTTGAGTGTTATTTATTGAAAAGTGAGAATAATAAAAGATATCTTGAGCTTCACATAAGAGCAAACCTTGCCATTGTACTTTAAGGACATGTATAATGCAATTCTTGCACCCATTGAATATCCAACAAGCACAACCCCACCAGTGGTTACACCACGAAGTAGTTCATGCAATATATCTCCCACCAATTCAATTGATATTTGATATTCTTTGGTCATTTCTTTCTCTTTATTCCACTGTATTTTTGACTGGCCATGGCCAGGAAGTTCAATAGATATGCACCTTGATTTGGCTGAGAGTGCCTTCATTATTGGAATCCACTCCTCGCCGGTACCCAGAAAGCCATGCAAAAAAACAGTTGCAATGTTCTGCATCAAACATATTCTATCTCAAAGTTAAACGGATAAGGGATCACATCTACCTGATACATGAACATATATCCATGAATTTCTACATTTAAACCTAAAACCTAGCATGCAACTTGAAACATAGATCTTCCATGAATTCCACTTGAAACATAGAACAATCAAAAACTTGTATAAGCAAGCAATTGTATGATAGTCTTGATGATAGTGATGGAACAAATTATTTCAAATCTTTATTGCAACTGATTCCAAAACTTCAATGAACCGGCTATTTAAATAACATAATTAGGAAAAGTTCCCAGGAAAATTTGTAATGACATTGTTTTTATCTGGAAGTCTGAAATTGGACAAGCCTTTCGAAGTGTGTTGATTTCCAAGCCATCTATCCCCATCTACATGATTTTTTTCCCTTTCGAAGTGTGTTGATTTCCAAGCCATCTATCCCCATCTACATGATTTTTTTCCCTTTCATTGAATCGAAGTTACATTCAAAAGCTAACATGGCAAGACAAAAAACGTGATTTTGTCTTTTGTTCAAACAGTACAATCTTGACATCTCTCAATTAGATTAAACTTACAATACAATCCATTTACGTAGTACATGCACATTTTATAGGTAGGTTAACGAAGTAGATTCTTACATCTGTGTTTGACTTTGTTTCCAATAGTCTCATTGAAAAAGTATAGTCACGGTAATTGATTGTTGAGAAGTAAGACATCACTTGTTCACCACTATAGCTTCTTTGAATAACTTTATCATTGATTTGAAAATTTTGAAGCATTGCACAAGAATCTTTTTCAGAGATTCCCAGAGCTCCATGATGGGGATGGATGTACATCTTGAAAGGTTTAATGGCTATGTCTTCCCTGAGCCATTTGTATGTACCGAGGCCATGGGCTACAGATGGATTGAACCCTGAAGTTTTGCATAATGCTATTTTCTGATGTTGAAGATAAACAGCAAATTGACTGTATACCGATAAACTTAGACTACTTTCAAATGCACTGCTGATAATGGGCATTTTCTGGTGCTTCAGTGCCCAGCTAGTGATCAGCATTGCATTTTCAAATCCCCCAACCACACTTGGTTTGATGACCTGAAAATTTTGGTAACATCAATATGCACATGAAAAATTTTATATTATTTTCCAAATTTTCAAAAAAAATAAATTCAACAATTTACTCACTATTGCTACTATTCCAGGATGATTGAATTTCTTGAGTTTATTCACCATATCATCTTTAAGATTGTCAACAGTTTCATCTAAAGCTACAGCCAAACCTGTTTCCTCACAGAATTTGATAATATCATCTTCAAACTGCACAGGCTCCTGGAAGAAAACAATTCAATAATGTACATGCACAAAGTAGTCTTCTCGAAATAGAATATGAAACCACTATGACGCATTTATTTACATTGAAACCTTTCAGAATATCATGATTCCATTCTTTGCAATGTCAATCTAGAATAATTACACAGATTATGAAACATTTTCAGGAGCAGAAAATTTTGAACCATCAAAAAATCTTATTGGCAAAGGGTGAGCCTTGGTGCAATAGAAAAGTTAATCCATTGCATGGTTATTAAAGCATGAAGTTTCCCTGACGGTAGCCTTGGATGCCATGAGCGCCTAGATGCCTACACAACATGTTAATATATATTTTTTATTTTAAAATATGTATATGTTGAGTTATTTATATTTTTTATGTATATAAATAATAAAAAATACAGAAATAAATAAAGTGAGCTAACTTATAAAAATGTGCAAAATAAAAACATGATAATATGATGTTTAAAAGTCACAGCATACAAATTAACTTATGATACAAGTCAATACACAATAACATAATAATATATACAAGTAGAAATGATATTAAAATAAAAAGTATTTGTTAGAAAACATTAAAAGATACCTTACATGGTCTTAGATATTGCATGTATCTCTAATTGGATATAACAAATATTGGTTAACTACAACAAAGTGTTGCCTAGAAAATGCGTGGACAAACTAGACATTGCTGAGGCAAGTGCCTAGATGCCTGCCTTAACAACTATCTTTCATACAAATCTTAAACCTTAAACCCAACATTAATAGAAGCTTAATGTGCTGGATTTGCTATTAATTATAAAAAATAATATTTACAATTAAGTATAATTATTATATTATAATCATATTATATTAATATGGTAGTATAATTAACGAAGAGGTGGGATCACCTTTTGGCCACTAATTTTCAAAAGGGAATCAAAATGTACAATTGGAAATCCAAATGAATTTTCTATGATGACCTAAAATCATAAAATTTTGCAAACACCACTTGAATCTCTAGCTTCAATGTGGAGTATGGCCAAAGATTCTTTTAGTCTAAATTATCTATGCATAAAAGAAGCATAAGATAAATTGAAAAAATAATTGATGGAAGCTTGGTCTATGTAAGTTATCAAGAACCATTTAAATTCTATAGCCTTCCCAAAAACTATATGAGAAAAAAAATCATAACATGCAGTAATATGTAATTTAGCCTTTTTGGTGAATGCACTTAAAGGGGGGTTGATGAAACAAACACTGATTCTCAATTTATAAGCGTGTCTATGGTATCTTGGTGGATACCAAAAATTTTAAATCTTAACCATCAATTGTAAAACATGAATTGCAGGGTTTGAAAAAAAAATTATCACAACCAATTGGTAGTTAATGCTTTGTGAGATGAAGCATGAATAACATAGAAGCTACCAATTTATAATCCTGGGGGAGGTTCAAGGTGCAATGAAGATAATCTGTTTGTATGGGAAAGGATAGAGTTGATGTGTTCATGAGTTATTTTCTGGAAATCTATACAATTGTTAAGCACTTCTTTATTATTTGCAGGTTATAGCTATTTCAATCTACATCACTTATAGAAGTCACCACTGTTGGCACAAGATGGCAATAAATCACTAACATCTGATGCTAATGGCAATAGTTTTTCACTATACGATCATGAATCTTAATAGCAAATCATGATTGAAAATGTTCATAATATCTTTCACTGCACCAATATTTTTTATCCTATGAAATAAGAATAATAGTACATGAGATATGGAGTGGTAGTATCTTCAGTGAAACATTATGCATGTTTTCAGATTTTGACAAAAAATACCTAAATTGATGCAGGACATACCTCAATATATTGAAGGCCAAAATTTCGTACACAAGATCCAAACAGTACAGCTTTTTCATATGCCCACTTTCTATTAGCATCAACACGAATGTTGATCTTATAGCCAACTTTATTTCTTATTTTTTGAATGACAGCAGCATCATCAATTGGGTTTGATCGTCGTGCAACCTGTGAGTGAATTATCCCCAAAACATGTTGAGATTATAAGCTGCAAGAAAGTTCATTTTTATAAATCAACATAATGCCTTTGTGAATGTATCTTGCCTTGAGTTTTATCGTAGTGAAACCCTCGTGAACTAGTTGAGACACAACATGGGACACCTCATTTGGAGTACCACTACAATCTACAAGGGCACAAATCTCAACATGCGTTGGTCTTTCCGTACTTTTACCATCTTTTGAAGCTGAAAGAAATGTTGATCCTGAAAATATGTTTTCAGATCTCTGAAATACATCTTCTGCATTAGCATCTTGCTTATTTGCTAGTGCATGGAGTAATGCCATCTCAATACCACACCTTACACTTGGGAAGAGAGAAGATGGCTGAAAGAAAGGGTTTAAAGAAAGAAAAATATAACCACCTAAGCTCATCTCTTATGAAGAGAGTAAAAAATAATATTGCCGGCAAAATTTATCATACTGTACTGTCACTTGTCTACTTACAGTTAATCCCAATGTTCTCCACAACCATGAAGAGAAGAAACCATTGAATAAAGAAGGAAGAAAATTGATCTTTGATCCTTCAATCATGTGAATAACAAAGCGCAGTTGCTCTTCAACTTCTTCATATTTTTCCTTGTGAATTTCAATAGGGGCAACCTGCACATAAAAGCCATTATCCCAGTATTCATAATGTGAGAAATAAAAAATAAAGTGGAAGATTGGATTATCATTGACCATAGATGAACTTGGAGCCACCAACGTGAAAGACAAAGTTGCCGTTAGGATTCTGGCTACAGAAAAAGAAAGAGAAGATGATGGCTAGGGTTTCAGTTATAGAGCAAGAGGTGTATTGGGTGGGTGGGAGGAGGGAGACACTAAGAATTTCCTCCTCCTTATTTAGACTTTCTCACTCTTAATGGATTCTTAAAACCTGATGCTCTAATATTATATGATAAATAAGAAATAAAGTGGAAGATTGGATATCATTGACCAAAGATAAGTTTCTATTTATAAAGGAACACAAAACACAAAAGCAATGTGGAACTAAACCCACATCCTCCTAAACCCTAATACAATATTTACTCTTACACATATATTATAGTGAATTCAAATTGATTTATAGCCAAAACATCTATAAAATAAGAATATTTAACAATTTTAAAATTGGAGCAGAAATGGTGAGTTTGATGATGGGTTGTTTTGTTGAGATGTAAGAGGTTGAGTTCTCAACCATCTAAGGACAGGTCGAGCCAAAAGGATCCCCTTAATGGAGAGAGTGCACCCCTTTTAAGCTCGTTGGGTGAGGTTGATCTAAAGGGTGTGTCCCCTCACAGAGGGACGTGTCTTTTCATGCAAATGGGCAACAACACTCAATTGAGTGTGATAGGTTGCATCCCTTCTCTCATAGTTGTGGCAAACTGATGTAGTCCACTGTGAGGGGTTGCAACTCTTCCACAAGGTGACAAGGCAACATTTGTCTTATTGCAGAGGGAGGGGTTAAGATGGGTGAGGAGGTGGTTTGCCATGTGATGGGAGCCAGTTAGGTGTTGTGGTGAAAGAAGATGACATGGCAGAAAGAACCCAGTCTCATTGGAGAAAGAACCCGATCACAACCTTATAGTAAAAATCAATTCTTACTAGATGAGAATCTAAACCTTTGTGGTAGACTGGTATAACAAAAAAATTAAATGAGACAAACTATGTGATGTGCTTAAAGAGCATATAAACCTTTGTGGTAGCACAAAGAAAACTCTGACACCTAATACACACTCTGCTAGATATTAAGGATACTGTGAAAATAACAATACAAGTCATGGATATCTTGTTCGAGATCCATTTATCTTATACCCAATATATTGTACCTTACCATAATCAATGATATACATTTTGCCCATAGTACCAGAGCCAAGGAGATCTAGGGTACACCTCTTCCACCACCACAGTCCTCCGCTATCACCACCGTTGCCATTGCCGCCACCTATTGCCACTGCTGTTGCGTTTGTTGTCCTCTAGGTGGATGTGTTTGCACAAGACCCATTTGTTGTATTATGTTTTGAATGATACTAATAATATAATTAGTATAAGGGGTATTTTGGTCCTTTGGAAAACCCAAGCACTATATAAGTTTGACTAGGGTTTTCCAAAGGACATGAGTTGTGAGTTTGTAACCCTAGCTTCCACAAAAGAAAACCCTCTCCCTCTCCATCCGTGGATTAGCCTTAAGTTAGGGTGAACCACGTAAAATCCGGGGTGCACATTGTTTGTGTGTTTTGTTTGGCGATCTTCCCCTCTTCCCTTTCTCATCGCTCACTCTTCCGTTTGATTCCGTTGTACTTCTTTGGTTACTACGCATAACAAGTGGTATCAGAGGGGGTTGGAGCAAGTGACCTTGAGTTAGGGTTAGTTTCGAATCCTCGGATTTGCCAAAAAAAAAAAAAAAAGCCATCCGCGTGCCCAGAATCCACTGATTTCCGGCGTCCAGATCAGGCCGCACCCGTCGGCACCCAGAACCCGCCTGCACGCGTCCAGATCGGCCAGCGCGCACCCGTCCGCGCCAAGAACAGCACGCGTGCACCTGTCGGCTCCCAGATCCGCCTGCGCGCAGTCGTCCGGCACCCAGATCAGACCGCGCGCGGGCAGATCCGCCCACGCGCAAGCATCCGCACGCAGATCCGCCCGCGCGTAGTCGTCGGCACTCAGATCCGACCTGCGCGCAGCTGTCGGCGCGCCCTGATCCACCCGCGCGCAGCCGTCGGAGTCCAGTTCCACCCACGCGCAGCCGATGGTACCTTGACTCGCCCGCGCGCAGTCGACCGTGCCCAGATCTGGCCTGCGTGCGCCTGTTTGGGTTCTAACCAAGCTAGGTCAGGCCCGCACCCTGACCAGCATCCAAGCTAGCCCACTCCCTGACCAACGTCCAGGCTAGGTCAGGTCAGGTCAATTTTTTTTGGGTCATTTGGGCTAATTTATTTTTTGGGGTTCAAATCGAGTGATTTGATCCGTTTGAGGTAGAGTCCTTTGACTTTGGAAATTGGCGCTTTGAGATTTTTGACAGAAATCAATTTTTGTGTTTATAAAGTGATACATATCTTTATTGAGACTGTCAATTTTTGAAGTGGAGGTATTGAATATTTTGGAAATTTGAAATTTGTTTGATCAAAAGTGTTGTAGTGCATTTTATATTTTTTTAAAATATAAAATGTCAATACCAGTAATGAAAGTTGATAAGTTCAATGGGAAGAATAGCTTCAGTCTGTGGCAGATTAAAATGAAAGCTCTGCTTAAACAACAGGGCATTTGGGCTCCTTTAAATAAGAGGTTAAGTATGGATGAAAAACCTGCAGAGTATGAGCAACAAGAAGAAAAAGCTTACTCTACCATACTGTTATGTCTGTCGGATGAAGTTATTATTAAAGTGGCTGATTAATCCACAGCTATAGGCTTGTGGAATAAGTTGGAGACTTTGTACATGACAAAGTCATTAATCAACAAGTTGTTGCTTAAACAGAGATTATTTTCATTGAAAATGAAGGAGGCAACACCCCTTAAGCAACACTTAGATCAGCTGAATACAATTCTCATGGAGTTGAGAAATATAGGCGTGACAGTTGAAGATGAGGATGCTGCTCTTATTTTACTTGTTTCACTCCCTTTGTCCTTTGAAAATTTTGTGCAGTCTTTTGTGGTTGGCAGGGATACAATCACTTTGGAGGAAGTGAGATCTAGTCTTCACTCCAGGGAGCTGAGGCATATGGTCACGCA
>JAMKPZ010007394.1:0-17093 GCA_024699675.1 Amphibolis antarctica
ATGAGAGAGAGTGTTTTTAAAATTTTCAATTTCAACCGTCGATCTCACGATCGACGGACGCCTACAGAAGTCACTTCTGTAGGCGCCTACAGAACTCGTGCCCCCATATATATATATATATATATATATATATATTAGTTTCAATTTGGATATTTATATTTTTCATATCCAAAATATATATTGATTTCACTTTGGATATTTATATATTTCAAATTCAAAATATTTTGATTTCATTTTGCATATTTATATATTTCCTATCTAAGAATATTTTGGCTAGAATTTGGATATTTATATACTTATATATTTAATATCCAAAATGTATTGATTTTAATTTATATATTTGTATATTTTATTTCCAAATATATTGATTTCATTTGGATATTTACATATTTCACATCTAAAATTTTCTTCTCCGTTCTGCTGAAACATTTCTTTCAGACCACCAAAAAGCACCTTAGCTAGATTCTTTTGGTTTACTATCTTGTTTCTTACGGCCTTATTCGAATGGGTTTATTATTTCTATATGAATAGTAAAATTCAAACTTAGATCTAAAAAGTTGGCATTCCGATTCCTTTTTTATAAGTTTTTGAAGTAGATTAAGTGGGACACAATTTCATCTGCTAGAAAGCCGTTAAACCTTACATTTTAGACTTTCATCATTTATATCTAGGAACCTTTATGCTAGAGAATGTAATGCCTCCATGTACTTCACTCTACTATTATTATGAGTATCATTCAAACACATCTTAAAAGCTTCTCATGGTTGATTAAGGCTGAGAAAAAGGAGAAAAAACTTGCTTTCACTGTTGTACTTAAGTCCATTGCATTGAATCTGCAAAGAACATTCAGAAGACTGCATTTCCACATTTCCACAATCAAGATCATGTCAAACGGGAATTAGTTTTTGTTGTTTATGAAATTGTTTTATTGCATTAGTGTTTTCATTGTTATAAACTCAACTCATTGGGTTATGGTGGGCTTAACAATATTGGCTAAAGCGGTGAGAATATATTCTTTAATTTTGTTAAAAGTTTTGTAACATTGTTCATTCCACTTGAAAGGGATCCTTTTCTTTGAAAGTTTTGCAAAGGGTTCACATTTCTTAGACAAGTTAGTTCACATTTCTGTTAAAGCATTATCAGATGTAAGTGAGCTTCCCTTGCAACAACCTTAACTTCTTCAATGTAACCAAAGGTGATATCTCCTAAATTATTTTTATTTTAGTAGGGTTAATCTTAATCCCTTGACGATGTGCCATACTTTATGGTTCAAAATGCTAAGTTGTAAAACATAATGATATACAAAAAGTTAGTGTTACAAAGATATAAATGCCTATGGATGAGTGATTAATACTATAATTGATAAGTTAAAAAATACTTTTATTAAGAATAAAGTAAAGGTTGCACCAATTGAAGATAAGATAAGATAAAAGAAAATCAACTTTAGGTGGTTTGGTCATGTTCTTAAGAGGTCAAAGTATGTACTAGTTAGGAAAGGAGAATTAATTAGTGTAGAATAAACTAAAAAAATGGAAGAATGTCTATAACTTTTTGGTTAAGAATTATGAAAAAAAATTAAATTTATGTAATTTAATAGAATATTTGATCTTAGATAGAAATATTTTAAAGAAAAGAATTCATGGTCAACGCCACATAATGAGATTATGGTAGGTGTTATTGTTGTTGTATAATATTGTAAACACCCGTGAATCAGACCTAGCAATTTATTTGTTCTTTTTGTTGATATAATGTCCTTTCTATCTTACCAAAGAGAACATAACAACACGATGCTTAACTCATAAAATGCCATAAAACAGATTTCTACTTCGTCATAGAAACTAAGCATGATAGTTTTAGGGAATTCCTTAGTAATTAATACATTTATGGATTTTATCACAAAATTGTTAAATTGGCTTGAGGTGGAGAAGTTGTACGTTGGGCTGTATTTATCTGTCAAGTCTCATTGCATCCATTTAGTTAATAATGGATTATTTTGGAGGATGTCGTCAAGCTTTTAATTTTCTTTCTCATCAACTTACAAGCACTGACGAGGCTTCTTGTAAAATTTCAGTGCACATTGGCTGCTATTGTGATATCTGCTGTGATTGGTTTGGTGAGTTTACATAAATAACTAATTACAGTTCTTCAGTTTGTTCTCTTACTTGTATTGGATGGCTAATATAGTTACATCAAGATTATATAGTTATGTGTAACTTATGCATTTACTGCAAAATACACTACACTTATAAATGGTTAGGAAGGCTTTAAGGAACCAATGAGTGGCTTTTGATGTCTAGGAATAGTTTCCTGTTTTATTTTATTGAGTAGGGCTTGATTAATATCAGTACTGTTTTTGCATGTGGAATAGGTTTTGATATAACTATATATTCCTACCATCCGTCAACGTTGAAAACGAGATAAATATCTATACTAATGGTCATGCCACTACAAGCCCTTGCAAATAATTTTTACAGTCCCCTTTGTCTTTTTTTCCTTTTTCATATTTGAGCTGTTTTTCTTGGTACTTAAACATAGCTTTTGAAATATTGCCTCAGGTAGACTATGAAGAAGCATTGTTTCTTTGGTGTATAAACAAGAAAGATTTCCTTCTCTGGGCCATTACTAGCGTCACGACATTGTTTCTTGGTATTGAATTTGGTGTGCTTGTTGGGGTAAATAATCAAAAAGTTTCAGTCATTTTTATTTACATTTTCATGGTGTCATTGCTCACTTTCCAAATAAACTCTAATATCGTGGAAACATGGATTTATGTTGTATCTTATTTTAATGTAATGGATGTGATCATACTGCAAGATAGACACACGTGGATGCTCTAGGTACCAGAGTCTTTACTGGAGTTTTTTTTGAAAAAACGTTATCAATGTCTTGCTACTTATGATTTTATCGTAAACTACAGTAATTTCAAGTACCGAGTATAACTTGAACAGATGTGGTGGCTATGTTTGTTGCATTTTTTCTTAATGTAAGCACCCCATACCATATTCTAAGGTACCGTCTTGAAATTAATTTTAAAATCCCCACTGAACAATGATTACGATGACACTTTGATCTCAAGAATCATCTTATAGGTGCAAAGATGCAGAACCTCAGAAAAGTACCTTTGGGTGGCTATCCATTGATTTTGATTGTTTGGATCAGTCTCATTTCTATTGCTTTCATCTATAGTGTTATCACCTACCTATGACAATAACTTTGACATCCGATCTTTATATTCCTTATATTACAAGAAAATTCAAAATTTCTGGTTATACTTTTTTTCCATATGTTTTAGTCTTTCATATTTTGCTTAAACATGGTAATCAATTTTTTTGGCTTTTGCTGCATATTGTTTGTCACTTTCTTGTCATCATAAGTAATGGAAATTCATGCATATAGGCATGATACTGAATATAATTTTATCATGACGTAGGTTGGTTTCTCGCTTGCATTTGTCATCCATGAATCTGCAAATCCCCGTATTGGTGAGTTATTCTTCTTTGCACGATTTGTATTGTATGTCTTGTAAACTGATGATCTTTATTTAGTTAAATTCTTGCACAAACAAATGCCTGTAGGCTGCATTCCATTCTACTGAAGAAACTGCATGTAAAACGTAGAGCCACCGTTCAGCTTTTATTGCCTATTAGGTTGCTCTGATCAAAATCCGAAATGTTTGTAAATCTGACACTCTCCAAACATAAATTCTTGTTTATTTTCTGTAAGGTTTTTTTCTGATTGGGTACCAAAATGCATAGAAGTCTACACTTTCCTACCATAACTTGCGTCATTTTCCACCTTCACACTTTGGGTTTTGGTTTACTGCAGCTGTCTTGGGACGTTTACCTGGAACAACAGTATACAGAAACATCCAACAGTACCCTGATGCGTATACATACAATGGTATTGTGATCGTCAGAATTGATGCGCCTATTTACTTTGCAAACATAAGTTACATTAAAGACAGGTGATGACCTTGTAGATTTCCGCAACTATTTGTTAACAGAAGTTTGCTAATAATGATTTGCAGATTGGAATATGATTGATTATCTTGATCTCCTGGCAGGCTGCGTGAATATGAAATTGATGTTTCAGGAACTTCACGTCGTGGTCCAGAAGTTGAAAGAATTTATTTTGTAATAATTGAGATGGCACGTAAGTTCCTCATCCTTTGTGCCGGAGGCATTGATGAAAGTTTTATATCATTTGCTAGGGTGCCTCAAAGGCACCCTTGATGATAGTTGATTGATCTGATATGCAACAATATTATAAATATTTATAATTTATACTATTTTGCTTCTATTTGCAATTGCTTTGTAAATAAAAAAAAGATCAAGATAGAAAGGAAAATTTTAGTGCTCCTAATTTTGCAAATTGTGAATCCCAGCTAATAATTGAAAACATGACAATGTGGACACTTAATGCTAGCGTAAACCATGTTAGACTTTCTTTATGGCATGGTACAATCCGTTCACCTTCCTTAATGTCCTGCGTTTAAAACTATTGAAATCTCCACTTGTGTCCTGTTTCTGCTGCAGCTGTCACTTACATAGATTCTAGTGCTGTTCATGCTCTCAAAGACTTGCATGTGGAATACAAATCACGTGGCATCCAGGTAAACTTTTGCTCGAATAGACTAATAACTAGGACTATTTTGAAGGCAATAGGTTCGTTTCCCCACTCCTTTATTCATCATATTCTTTCAGATCGCGATTTCAAACCCAAACAAGGATGTTCTTTTGACACTCACCAGATCTGAACTCGTTGATATGATCGGTAAGGAATGGTACTTCGTGAGGATACATGATGCCGTTCAAGTGTGCTTGCAGCATGTGCAGCGCTTGCTTGATGGCTCATCCTGGACTCCATCTGCGCCATCTGGTTTCAAACCCGGTACCTTGAAGCAGGGTGGGGAACAGCCCAGTCCTGTTAAAGAGCCTCTTATTCCCCAGAAAGATGTATAACCAACCATTTTTTCCTCCCTGGATGGTCGCGGCCCTATTTAACTGGCATGACCTTCGCAGGTGATGGTACAAATCATATGTATGGAATGATGTATGCTAGTGCTATGTATGTAAGAAGCACTGCAATTTGACTGGTATAAACAGTTAATACCATTATATGTGTGAATGCTTAGATATACGAGTGATAATACTGTTAAAAGATAAGATAAACATAATTTTATTAAGAATAGAGTAGAAGTATTGATACAAATTGAAGATAATGCAAGAGAATTGCCTTCGGAGATTTGATTATGTATCTTGAAAAAGTTAAAAGACACGGCAGTTACAACAGTAGAAAATATAAGAAATAAAGGAAGGCTTAAAATTAATTGCTCTGGAAGTAACAAATGTTGGTATGGAAGAAGTGGAGAAGAGGAGAGGGGGGGCCCAAACGGTTGGAGATGGAATCTGTCTCACCAACTTAATATCCTGATCCATTGCAGTAATTATACATGGAAGGGTACATGGTACAATCTTTTGGACCATTGCAGTAAAAACAGAATAGAAAACAGGTAGTGGTTATAATCTTTTAGACGGTAGTGTTTAGCATAATAACAAGTAAAGATCTAAAATGCACATGATGTCAAGCTTCATTGAAAAATAGATTAGGAATTCGTAAAGTTACGATTTGGGTTGTTGTTGATATCGAAATACCGGAAAAGAGTGCAGAGCGGCCTAGACAACCGTGAGTCCTTCGCGCTACGGTTGTCTTTTATTCCACCTTCATCACACCAATTACAAATCAAATAATTTAACAAAGGTATCGTGGAAACTTCAGGTTTTCAATATGTTTATATAATGGGAATTTTTCCTTTTTCGTGCGAACTAAAAGCTCATGAGCAAGACAAAGGCGGATGTCGGTGAATTGTATTAATTTATGCATCAAACAAATCAGATTCAACCGACTTCTGGTATATCAAGGAACATTTATTCCAGGTATTGGTTGTGGATTCTCATCTAACATCAATTTGGAAACTTCAATTTATCATATTAATTACCAGCATCCTTGACAAAAGATTGATAAATCATAAATGTTTCCTTTAGGACAGGAAAGCATCTGTTAAAGGAGTTTCTGAGGTGAGGCACGCACTCACCTGCGGGCGAAGTATTTTATTAATCGGCACCATAACATGAACAAAATCAGCTCTTTTTTATGAAAAATCATACGGCACGAAGCCACTTATCTGATGCAGAGAGCGAAAAGCTTCAAGTACTCAAGATTTGTATTTGAACATACTAGAGAAAAATATTCTTTATCGTGTGCATTTTTTATCAACATCGTCTATACCATCATGTTAAGAGGTTCCGTCATATTATACAAGTTTAATAAATAATAATAATAATTTATTAATTTTATAAAACAATAAAAATATCACTTTCATTATAAAGTTAAACAACAAGATTGTGTATAATAAATTAAAAAAGACTAAATATTAGATAATGAAGAGATATACAATAAGTAATAAATTAAATATAATGTCGCGTAAGCGTTTCGATTTGATGCATGTAAGAAAAAAAGAAAAGAAAAGAAAAACTTTATTACGACTTAACGTTTTACCTGGTCCCTACCGATCCCTTCGGTGCAGCAGTTGAACTTCTTCATCTGCTGGCGTTTTTTTTCTACTCTACCATCATCAAAAAAATAATACAGCAGCAAGCAGACTAATCGTGAAAGGGAAGAAAAATTGCAGATAATCCATAATAGAAGGGGTAGTTTATTTCCAAGAATCCATAATGACTGCGTGTGGTTTCCAATTTTAATTATCGTTATCATTTTCAGAAAAAATAATGACTGCGTGAGAACATCGATAATCTAATAAGTCGACTGTCTTATTTCCAGTAGCAACATCCACATATAAGCAAACATTCTATGACTATTTAAAGAAATATAGGTGTTGGTTCAACTGGGATATCCTTTTTTTATTTACGGCCATTACAATACTGGAGCAATCAGCGTAACTCAAGCAAATGTTTACCAGACTGAACGAGACAACATTCCTTGATTACGCCTACCGATACTTAGCAAGTTCATTAAAGGGTAGCCAGGAATACTAGAGACACCAGAAGCAGAGCACTGATTAGCTTCTAGAAGGAAACATTAGCACAGAAGATTCTGGGTTACCTTAGGAGTTAACCTTGGGTGCCCAGCCTGCAATCACATATTCCTTCACAGCCATGGTCTTGACGAAGGACTCGCGGTTGAAGAAACCCTGCATGAGGTTGAAAATTGATCATATAATAAATGAAATGCTTACATGAAATCTTCTAGTTTTACTTCTGTAGGTGACATCTAATTGACAAGGACCTCAAGCAACGTATCAAAATTTCATTAATTAGCAACCACTGTGTCCTAAGGAGAGATATTCAATCGTATATTTTATGCTAGCCTTGTGTGTACCATTTGTGCTAGAGATTGAAGATCGATCATAAGAGCAAATACCTAAATTTTTTAATTTCTCCAAGAACAGAAGGTACATAAAATAACAATAAAACAAAAACACTCCAATCAACCAAGGCACGCAAAATACATAATTAATAATTAATTCTTTACGCCCCAACAATTCAATAAGCTACTTGCTCTAAAAAAATTCTTTCAGACAATATGCAGTTGAGTCCAAAATTTTAACTTTTATCCTTAAGCAAAAGATTTGGTAGATAACTAATTCAGACTATCTCCAGGCATTTTCTACTTTCACTTTCTTGCGATTTTTTTGTGAGTACTTTGTACGGAAAGAAGAGTTAAAGGGCAGCCTCTTCATTGGTGCGAGATGATTTTCTACATTTGCATGTTTTATTTTGATCTTTTTCATCATTCATTGTTTGCCTTTCCTTCCAGCCATAACGCTAGTCTATTATTTGGCATCGGCTTTGCTAACAAAAGATCAGTAAAAACACATCATGCATAGCTTGTATGTGAGATCTATACAAGACAATGATCAAGTCATATACTCCATTAAACCAAACATGGAGATCTACTCGAAATTTCAAAGTTCTTGATTTTAACAACTAATCCAGGTTTATCACTCATCTTAAATTCTGTCTTGAACATGTCACAACTAGAACAAGTGGATGTAGCAACATGGCTTTGTATTATTATCAAAAAAAACGGCTTAGCTTTTTAATTTATTTTTAATTCAAACCATTGGATTTTTCATAGACTTGTTACTGCCTGTTTGATCTCAACCCTATATTGGAATTTACCTATTATTAAGAAAATGAGACGTAATAGATTATGTAGAAAATTGCGACCAGTAACTCAATTCATTAGAAATTTTTCTTGCTGTCAAGCAGCTGGTGCTTCAAACACTTCAATATAAAATTTGTATATGAATCATATGTCCAGCACGAGGAAAAAATTATTTTAACATCTTAATATGGTGTAATTTCTTAGCAATTAACATTCCCTTAATAGATGATTTACTTAAAATAAACACAGCTGATGATAAGAAAGTCAATCTAGATGATCTAGCAAAGTAACTTTGTCCACATTTTTCTGGCATACCTTCATATATTCATGAACATTGGTTAAATTCTCTGGGATCTTCCAACTTTTGAAATGACCGAGTGCGATCTCAAGATGGTAAAGTTTAGGTGTCAGACTTAGATCAGCAGCAGAAATTTCGGACCCATTTATGTACGGACCCTGCCAGAAGCAAAGACATCACAAGTTACTAACTAATCATCCTAATTCCTACAGAAAATTACCACTATTGACCATTAAAGATATCATTGTAGATTTGCCGAACCTATATTATATATTATTTGTGAATTCTTAATGAAATGAAAGGCAAACCACTTAAGCATCTTAATTACTATAACATTATGAATTCAAGAATCATAAAATATCACACAATATGCAAAATTGAATGGTAAACTGGTTATTACAAAAAGATATCAACTTGCAAGGTACAATTACATTAATATTGAGCATCCATGCCATGATTATTGTTTAAATTTTTATAAATTTCATATAAATTTACAATTTACCTCTTCATCCTTTCAATTCTCCACTTGTAGAAAATACTTTCTCTTTCATCACATCAAAATGTTTTTCATATCTTTATTCATTTATGGCAATTTTCTTGTAATGTGTGCTTTTTTGAAAATTTTCCAAACCTTTGTTAACTCGCTATGTTACAAAAAAATAAACAAAAAAGTGAAACCATAATATGTTTGTGACTATAGTACGATTTTATATATACATGAAATTTACAATTTAATTTATTTTTTACTGTAGACGACTTTCTAAATAAAAATTATCCTCAATATTTTGGAGATATAGTTGTGTTATGTCCATCACATCAAAATAAGCCATCTGGATAACAGTTATTTTCTTCTCATTTTGAAATTTAGTTTGTAAATGGTTACACGTAAATCTTAAATGAATTTTTATTTAATATTGTAATATTGAAAGAACTAAACAAATGAGTAAATTCCTTTTGAAAGTTCTTGAATATTTTTTGTATCCAACATGCATCATAAATAACCATAGCCTATAGGAAAGCACACATTATAAACGCATGGATTTGGTTAACAATCCTGACAAAGAACCAACAAAAGATAAAGACATTTTGATTTTTTTTCTAACCTACCACACCATCTCTACTAAATACAAATTTATTACATGAAAATTTAATTGTGCAATGCATGGAACTATCCCCAGTTATATATTGAAGAACAAGCTGAACTGAAGTGCAAAACCTCTACAAACAAATAAAAAGAGACCTAGATCCTTAAATCCCACTTTTATGGTCGCACTAATTACCAATATCTAATTTTGTAAAATAACCTAAAAATAACTAGTGCCAAACTTCACATTTCAATGTAGTGTAACAGGAATAAATGTATTCTGGGGGCTTAATGAAAATCCCCACAATTGCGGGATTACGAATAATTTAGCATTTAGCTATATTTTCCAATCAAATTACTGATCATGATAAAATTTTCATGCATAGAGATTCATTTAAATTGGCTAGTCCCAACAGCAACGTACATTATTCATGCGATGCTCATTGAAGGCATGAAGTTCATCAAGCAATGCTTGTTCAGTGCCATCATTTGGGTCCTTGCTCAACAAGAACTTCACGAAACAAGAAAATATCTTTGAACCCCTACATCAAGTCCATCAAAAATAAAATTAGCTAATGCAAAACTAAGCGGCAAAACAAACATTTCCAGAACAAAATATCAATGAAGGATTTGCTGATTGTGTCATTAGAAAACATAATGCTCTTATGAATGAGTGTATACAGTTCACTTTTTAATAATATTAGCTAATTAAATAGACTACATAATTCAGTTTTAGTACGCGTGTTAACTTATCCTTCATTGGCAGTTTGGCACATAAATTCTCTGCAATTTTCCTGTGATGAAAAGAAAGAAAAAGGGAAAATCAAAGTTAAACAGAATAAGAGAGAAACTGTATTCGTCAGCACTTAGTTTCTCTTGGTTCCAAAAGTACTTCCAAAATTATGATATTTCTAGTTGTAAAAAACTTCAAGTTTTTTCTACCCACTGTAAATCCTATGTTCATTTCAGTAAATTAGAAACGACATGAACGTCACTCCGGATGCTTGATCGCACGGCAACTGATAAGAATGAAAAGTTCCAATCGCTACACTACATGCACAACCACATCGGATAGGTCTGATTCCCACGCGTTGCATGAAGAAGGACAGCAATGATGAGCACCGAAGCAAGAAAAAACGAAACTAGACAAAGAAAAGGTACAAGAGGATAGAGTGGACAGGGAAGCTCACACAGAGGCCCTCTCCTGAGGAGTGACAAGAGAGGGATCGGGGAAGTTCTCCTCGAGAAGCTTGGTGATGACATCCGAATCAGGAATCCACTTGTCTTCCCCGGCGAACTTAATCATCGGCACCTTTGCCTCCGGATTGACATCCAAAAACCTGCGAGGAGAAAAATCGTCAGTCCTACGGAGATCGGCAGGGCACCAACTTCAATCCAAAAAGCCAAGCCCGATGCTCACCACTGAGGCTTGTTGCCGACGTCTATGAGCTTGATGTCGTACGGAATCTTCTTCTCTTCCAGGGTGAGGAGCACGCGCTGGGTGAAAGGACCTGCAGTGTTCGGGATTCATTTCCAACAAGCACGGCAGAGATCGAAGGAACGGAACACGGATCCGAAGGAGTCGTTGTGGTTTCCGTTGCTTACAGTCACCGAGGACGTCGGGGGCGCCGACTGCGGCCTTGGCGCACACCTGCACGGGAGCCATGGCGGTGGGAACGAGCGAGATTTGGTTCGGGTTTCTGCCGCGCGATTTTAAAAAGAGATGGGGGGGACTTTGGAAAGAGACGAGGGCGTTACGTCGGAGCACGTTACAGTGATCTGGGCTGGTGGGGCCCACGATCAACTGTGATTCCTTTCCTGAAGTTTCTGCCCAAATCTACACCTTTCATCGGGAATTTTACCCACTTTTTAAAAAAAGAAAGCAGAAACCTCCGTGGAAAGCGATTAATCATTGATCAAGAGAATATTATAAAGTTGTTTGGCTACGGTGGTGTATGTACCTTTAAAGTAACGTAAAATTACGTGATAGAAAATAATAATTAAGTTTTTTATTTTTTTTAATTTTAAAAGTACAAAATGATAATATAAGAGATTTGTAAGGTAACTTTATTTTATTTGATAAAAAAATATTTTTTTATAAATAAAGCCTTAGAGTATATTTATTTAAGAAGTAAAATTGGATAAGATGATATTCAATTTTTTTAAGAAATTATACAAATATTTTGAAATAATTTTTTAATATAAAATGTTAAAATTATTTAATAAATATTACTGTAAATTATTACAATACATAATAAAAACGAAAATATATAATAAAATATATGAAAATAATACTTCGAGAAGAATAAAAAGTTTTGTTTGTTTCTAAGTTTTTCACCGTGTACTTTTATTTTTTATATACATCGTAGAGATAATATTTATCAAATAATTTTAATATTTTATATTAAAATACTTATATTATAAATTATATAATTTTTTAAAAATATATACATTTTATTTTATCTCGTAAACGAAGACACACGTAAAAGAAGGGAGTTGAGGTGAAAGCCGAAGCGAGCAGAAGATTGTCACGTGGATCGGTGTGTGGGGTTTCAACGATAACGCGAGGACCGACTGGTGTGGCGGGGACGTCACGTGGTGTTGTTGTTGACCGAATTGATTGTCCCAGCCCTGTGTTTGGGTTCACAAATTGTCGCGATGCCTGCGGTTTTCACGGTGATTCAAAACTAGCCTTTTAAATTAATAGCCTTGTCAGTGTCGCAAATCTGGCAACTCCACAAGCACGACAGATAAGATGCATCAGCTAGTGCCGCAGCAACCACCACACTGGTGCAGCAAAGTATACATATACACGCATGAACGACGATCTCGACGGGTCCACGGAACCACGCTCCAAGCATGGATCATTGCCTCTTGTTTTCGTGGCTCGTCTTCTCCTTCTCCTTGACCATCAACCAAACGGTATACGCCGCTCCGACCGACCGGCAACGGATCAGCTTCTTCATGCAAGACGTGCTGGCAATGGCACCACCGAGACGAGCGCATGGAAATGCAGGCCTTCTCGGGCCCGGAGGAGGTATTTTCCCATCTGTGAATGGTGCTGCCCAACCAAGGCCGGTCGGACGAGGTGAGCACGCATTCTGTAGGACGCGCACGTTCGGCTCTCCCACAACCATCGTCTCCTCTGATACGACTCCAATTTGCAGGTTCCCCTTTTGCGACCACCCTTCCGGCATTGGAGCTGGGAATGGTGTCCATCATAGACGACGTGTTGACGGAGGGGTGCACGGCGGGTTCGCCAATGGTGGGTAGGGCAAGAGGAATTGTGGTGTCCAGCTCTCAAGCAAGAGAAGCACGGATGATCGCGATGACTGCGTCTTTCGATGAAAATGGCGAGGTTGGCGACAGCTTGAGATTCTTTGGACTCCACCGTCCTGGGGCTTTGGGCTCTCGTATTGCGGTCATCGGTGGAACCGGCAGGTACCGTGAGGCAAACGGGTTCGCAACCGTCGTCGTCAAACAGTTGGAAAGCAACAACACAAGTCTCCTCCTCACCGTTTATCTCAAGTAATTGAACGACGACACTGGTGACACCTTCAACCAATATGTACGTATGATTTCCGTCACGGCGATTTTAGGAAACAACGACCATCATGTTGAAATGGAATAACTTTATTCACGTTTTCATTCACCAACCATACTATAAGGTACAGTTTGTCGAGGAAGGCGTTTCTAAATAATTTCATATCACTTCCCTCTTTCTTCCCATCGGTGTCTGATATTGAGCCATCCCGTATCCGAAATATCATACTTCATTCCCGGTCCCGTTCCAAGTGAATGAATGATACTCATGCGGGAAGCTACTTCTTACGACACTCTTCACCATCTTCACTGTCGCCGGCAACACCTTTTCCCCTGTGATCTGTAGAAGTTCCAGAGTCTGGGCTGGTCATATGCCGCCGTAGGAGTTCTAACTGAGCCTGAAGGACCTGATTTGATCGAGGAGAACAGACAAAAAAAAACTCCAATTATGAGTGCGAGATCGGATAGGTAGTATTTTTCATAATATCACGGGACGATAGTATCGTTATGCATAAGAAAACAAGTAATTCCATTTCCAATATTGAAATAACAAAAAAGTAGAAACATATGGCAAAGCAGTACTCGGCATAAGGCTTTGGTTCTATAGTTGGTAACACGATAAACCAAACCTATTGCCCCTCGAAATTTGATCTGAGTAATCATTGCCGCCGCACGATGCAACAGTATTGAAAATTAAGACGTATTGTTGTAGTAAAAGACATATCCACTACTAATCTAGAGAGATGGTTTGCGAAATAGGTTGCATTCTAAACGTGAAGAGAGCAGGTAATCTGGTACTACTTGAATGCAATTTTTAGTGTCATCAAGCATAAGCATTTCGTTCAATTGTAGGCAAACGCATCATTCTAAAAAATTATGATATTGCAATGCCCACTTTCCAATAACTTGTGTGCAAGTGACTATATCAATCTCTTATTGAATCCACACAAATCCTAAATTGAATGAGTTGGCATACGTCCTTCGGAAGAAAAAATGAATGAGTTGACACACCAAACGGGAATATTTTCTTGAAATACGTAAGGATGGTAAACAATAAAATATATTGCTTTACCTCAAGCTGTGGTCTAATCTGACTTTCATTTAACTCCATATGTGAATTTTTCTGAGTATTTTGTGTTTGCATGTCCTGGACAAAGGCAGGGTTTGGATATATGCTTGGATTCCAAGACTGCAATGTTTGTCCAGTTGTAGTTGAACCTCCTGATGTTTCCCCAACCACACCACTATTGTCCGCCCTGGTTAGAAAATTGGCTTGCGGAGGAACGAGATATTCAAGAGACCTGAACGATGAAATGGAACAAATTATCACATTGCTATTAAACTAAGATATCAAATGAAAGAGATACTTCAGAGTTTAGAGTCTAAAAGATTTAGATTAACTCAACAACTGAATATATGAAGTGTAGGTTGAATAAAAATAGGAACAATAATGAAGGTATATAATTAAATAACCATGAGATTCCTAAAAGTAAGATTTTTAAATACTTGAATTTATAATAAATAACAATAGATAAATTATACAATATATTATTCATAATATTTAAGGTAGATGAAATATAAAAATCCTTCTTAAGTGTTATATGATAGAATGATACCCTCAAAATTAAAAGAAAAATTCCAAAAGAGTGACAGAAGAAAATAATTTGTGGATGACCCTACATGGTGAGATTATAACATTGGTTGTTATTGTTGTTATATCATCAACAGAAACAGTAAATAAAACAAATCAACATGCTTAAAAAGAGGTATCCTTCAAGTAATCCACCAAATATTTTAGCAATGCTCTAACAGTAATGCATCTTGAATCAATGATAGAGTTGAAGTTGAAGCTAATTTCGCAAATAAACTTAGAATTACATGATAATTTAGATGATAAAAATTTATATATTGAAATTTATACAGTAATAACGACGTTATAAGTAATTTTACGAATTAGAAGAAGCTAAAACCAAACGGAGCCTTAGTCGGGTATGGAAGATCAAAGACATGTCAACTGAATACCACATAATAAAGTGTTGTATTATGTTTTGAATGATACTAATAATGTAATTAGTATAAGAGGCATTTTGGTCCTTTGGAAAACCCAAGTACTATATAAGCTTGGCTAGGGTTTTCCAAAGGATATGAGTTGTGAGTTTGTAACCTAAGCCTCCACAGAAGAAAACCCTCTCCCTCTCCATCCGTGGACTAGCCCTAAGTTAGGGTGAACCACGTAAAATCCGGTGTGCACTTTGATTGTATGATTTGCTTGGCGATCCTCCCATCTTCCCTTTCTCATCGCTCACTCTTCTGTTTGATTCCGCTGTGCTTCTTTGGTTATCACGCATAACAAGTGGTATCAGAGCGGGTTGGAGAAAGTGGCCTTGAGTTAGGGTTAGTTTCGAATCCACGGATCGTCATCTGTGCGCCTAGAATCCACTATTTTTCTGGCGTCCAGATCAGGCCGCACGCAGCCGCTCGCGCAGGGAGCAACCTACGCACCCGTCGGCACCCAGCATTCGCCTGCGCGCGTCCAGATCAGCCAACGTGCACCCGTCCGCGCCCAGAACAGCACGCGCGCACCTGTCAGCTCCCAGATCCGCCTGCGCGCAGTCATCCGGCACCCAGATCAAACCGCGCGCAGCCGCCCGCGCAGGGATCCACCCGCGCACAGTCATCAGAACCCTGTTCCACCAACACGCAGCCGTCAGAGTCCAGTTCCACCCGCGCGCAGCCGTCGGAGTCCAACTCCACCCGCGCGCAACCGACGGCACCCTGATCCACACGCGTGCAGTCGTCCGCACCCTCTGGCCTGTGCGCGCCTGTTCGGGTTCTGACCAGCGCGAAGTGGAGTTATTGAGACTGTCAGTTTTTGAAGTGGAGTTATTGAGTATTTTGGAAATTTGAAATTTGTTTGATCAGAAGTGTTGTGGTGCATTTTATATTTTTTAAAAATATAAAATGTCAATGTCAGTAATGAAAGTTGATAAGTTCAATGGGACATAGATTAAAATGAAAGTTCTGCTTAAACAACAGGGCATTTGGGCTCCTTTAAATAAGGGGTTAAATATAGATGAAAAATCTACAGAGTATGAGCAACAGGAAGAAAAAGCTCACTCTACCATACTGTTATGTCTGTCGGATGAAGTTATTATTGAAGTGGCTGATAAATCCACAGCTTTGGGCTTGTGGAATAAGTTGGAGACTTTGTACATGACAAAGTCATTAACCAACAAGTTGTTGCTTAAACAAAGATTATTTTCATTGAAAATGAAGGAGGGAACACCCCTTAAGCAACACTTAGATCAGCTGAACACAATTCTCATGGAGTTGAGAAATATAGGCGTGACAGTTGAAGATGAGGATGCTGCTCTTATTTTACTTGTTTCATTCTCTTTGTCCTTTGAGAATTTTGTGCAGTCTTTTGTGATTGGCAAAGATACAATCACTTTGGAGGAAGTGAGATCTAGTCTTCACTCCAGGGAGCTGAGGCATATGGTCACGCATGGGAGCAATGACACAAGTGCTTCAGGCCTATCTGCTCACTATGGTGAGTCTAGAGGACGACAACAAAGAAACAACAGCAACAATAAATTCAGGAGAAGAAGCAAGTCCAGAAGCAAGTACTCAAGAGATACTTGCAATTACTGCAAGGAAAATGGACATTGGAAAGCAAACTGTCCTAAGCTAAAATCAAAAGGAACAGTTGCCGTGGCTGAAAAGGAAGATTCAGCATCAAAAGGTGATTTTTCACTTACAGTTTCTTGAATACATATTCAGATCATAGTTGGATATTAGACTCGGGTGCATCTCATCATATGACTCCAAACAATAAGTTTTTCCACACGTATGAGCAGGTTAATGGTGGACAGGTAACACTGGTCAATGATGATGTTTGCACTAGAGCAGGGGTTGGTTCAATCCGCTTCAAGATGCATGATGGTATTGTAAGAACTCTAGAAGATGTATGGCATGTTCCCA
>JAMKPZ010007395.1:0-15430 GCA_024699675.1 Amphibolis antarctica
AACAAATGCTGCAAAAAATTAAACCACAAGATGATCATCAAATGCTAGAGTAAACCACTCGTCGAGAGCTAAAATCAGCACACCTATTAAATCTATCAAAAGGTACATAGTGTAACGGTCCAAACCGTTAATTAATAGGGTTATACTGCAACCAACGACTAGAAGGACAAGCAAGCTAAGGTTTCTCCATCCAATTCTATAGTAACGAGGAGAGCAGTATTCCACCTCTCTCGCAGCGATATGACTCACTCTTCAAGCCATCTCCACCAGAGCAATAGTAGTTTGTTTTCTCTCTGTCCCTCAATGGTCTTCTGCCCAACTCATTAAACTCCTGCATTTCTCCCCACTGAACATAGAAAGGCATCGCAACCAACTTCGACCCACCTCGATCATCTGACGATCCGCACGTCTGGCAACCCATGACACATAGCCATGAGTTGGAAGGCCTATACTAAGGAGAAGTAGTATTTTTCAATCATACTGTACTTCCCCTCTATCTCAATGAATTTCTTGTTGAGATAATAGATTGTTCTTTCTTTTAAACGTGTATCATCCATTTGGCATAGCATTGCACCTATGGATGTGGTAGAAACTGATAAGTACAGAAAAAGAGGTCTGTCAAAAGTTGGAATAGCTAGTACTAGGGGTTTGATCAACATCTGTTTTATCTTGTTAAAGGTCTTCTGACACTCATCTTAATCCATTAATTCTATCTGAGCATTTTTCCTCAAAAGCTTGAAAATTAGCTTACATATTAATGTTAGCTTAGAAATAAACCTTCTAATGTACTGTAGTCTCCCTAATAAGCCTCTAATCTCTTTTTCAGTGTTAGGAGGAAGCATGCCCCTCTATCTCAGTTCATCAAGAAGCATCTCTCACTTGTAGAATGTCAATTATTAACTAGTTCAACAAATACCTGCTCGCTTATTGAGAAGACATCTTCCTTCCTAAAGAAATCAAGAACACTTTGGTCACCACAGAGGCATTCCCCAGTGATGGAGAAAGGTTACCTGTTGAAACCTCCACTAGAACCAACCAACCATTCACTAAGCATTGGCATTTGACCCAATTCTACGCACCTATTCTGCCAATCTCCACCCCTTCAAAAAGTACTAATTGGAGCGTTGGAGAATTACTGCATGCAGTGTCACATACATACATAATCAATACTGAGTGTGTTGTTAGCTGGCACTTGCCAACACATCCCTTCAAGCTTTCATTCTTAAAGGTTTGAAAATGGTAGACAAGTGCGCCTAGAGATTTTGACCTCCTTTGTGTCACTGTCAATCCTTTCTTTCTAGCTAGCTCATTGAAGATTGTGGGTCTAGACAGATATTCAAGTTATTCTTTCGGCTCCACACCTTCCCCTTCTTCTCTATATGACAGCAGCTTTGATGGGACCTCCCTCTCAAAATCTGAATCAGTAGTGAATGGAAAGACGTTTTCTTCTTTGGTTGGGTGTCTCTTCTTAATTTTTGACTCTATTCCCCCAGTACTGTACATTGTGTAACTTCTTCCTTTGTCTCTGACCTCAACTCTATCTCCACTTGTTCAATTGGCTGCTTAGTCTCTACTTTTTAACTCTCTTCCTAACTATTTATAAATGCATGATGGATGGGGTTTTGCTCAACTATGGTTGTTACACTTTTTTTTTTTTTTGTATTTTTCTTGTTGTATGTACAAAAGGTGATGAGTAGCTTACTGGTTGGATGCCATTGTCCTCATGGCTTCTCAACCAGATTTTTCAATGTCCACCATACTTGAAGGTAGTCTGTGTTAAATTTCATTTCAAAATAATGGAAAGAGAATGTAAACATAAGTATATTAAGCCAAAATTCTCCTGCATCATCTTAATTCAATGCTAAGTTTTACAGTTTGGAGATATTGGTAATTCTTCAATGGTAGTGGATCTATGGTAATAAGATTGTGGCATTGGACTTACTCCTATCATGGTGGATGGTAGCAGAGCTTGTTTTCCTTTATTAGGTTTGTCTCCTATGGCTCAATCAGTGTTGTTCTTTATCCTCTCTTCCTTTGCTTTATCTATCAATCTGATTTGTTCATTACCTAGGATTCCTAACTCTCCCTCTAGCTCATCATTCTATTCATCCTGTTCATCATTTGGGGCTACTTTTTCCAGAAAACACGACTCTGATTTGGTGCCTAGCTACTAGAACTACTTTATATACAAATGCTAGTTTGGTGGTCTGATCTATCTTTTCTACAAGATCATCCTCGTAGTAGTCTTTTAGATAGGGATTACAGAATACAGTATGGTACAATATTGTCCAACTAAATTAATGTTTAAATTTAATACAAGACTAGAGACAAGTAATCAAAACTGGTGCAACTTATATATCACTGTAAATAGATCTTATGTATCAAACGGCATAAAGCCTATAATGTGTGACAGTAATATTAAAACAACTCTATGATATCATTAGTTTGAGTGGAAAAAGTCAAATCAGAGTAGCATTTTAACTCTACTAACATTTCTTTCAATTTGATAAACATTCAATAAAACAGTAAGGAATGGTAAAATGTTTAGTAAAACAACTCAATTCAGTCATTTTAGTGCATTGCATTATTTCTTCTTATCAATATTAAAGTTGCTGCTAGTGTAATACATAGCCTTTGGGACAAAAGAGACCAACTCATTAAAATTTAGTTGATTTTACTCAATTGATCAGGAAAATAGTAAAACAAAAACCAGATCAATTACCGGAGAAACCATTTGCAATTTTTAGTTAATGAGATCATCAACCATTTCCCAGAATAGTCAAGAGATACTGAATCCAAGTCAGTGGCCTCACCTCCTTGCCATTATGTTAGTCTCAGTCAGACTAATACCCATCTATTAGCTTGGAGAAGGACTTAGTAGATACCAACCTCAATAGACCAGTACCTTTCTATTTTCCCAAAGAAAGGGCCGGTACAGCAGGACCATCTATTTTCACTTTCATTATGCATTTATTAGCATATAAAAGCATTAAACAAATAAGCTGTGAAATAGCAAAAACTAGAAAGTAACACAAAACCTTGATGGAGACTCAAAACAGTGGTTAAGAAGTTCCATTTTCACCTCCAATTTGGTAGGTACATGGATAAATCTACCTCTCCACGTCCGTTCTAAATGTCTGGTACCCACATTTTTAGCAGTAGAAAGGTATTATTTCAGATGTTCTATTCAAAGATCTGATGAAACCCAACTATGGTCTAAGCCAACATCCCAGCATCTTGTTTGACACATATTAAGAGAAGTGCCTCTCACCTCTTAATCGGCCTTGAAATGGACACTTACCCTAGATGCTCATTCCACCATGTAGAATTTAATTATTCAGTTAACCAGCAAGTACCACATAATAGTTAACCCTTGGGGTATGATTCCCCAACATTCCAAACTCAAAAATGACCATCTCACAAAGAACTTTACAAAAAGAATCTTGTGGGGGTCAAGAATTGTTGTCAAGCTTATTTTGTCAGGAGGATCTATAGGTAGCAAAGATAAGGAGCTTGTTGGAAATGAATGTTTGCAATAAGCTCAGGAACAGCACAAGGGAGTGGATTAAGTTAGGTGGGCTGAATCACTGTAAAAATTTTCCTTGTACAATTTCATTGTCTCTTATCTCCTCTCTTAGGATAGTTTGAACAAACATATTATTACCCATTTGCCTAAAATACCTCTCAATTCACTATTTGCTTCCCTTGCAATGAAGTCGTTGATCTTAACAAAGTTTAGCAAGGAAATGCATCAAGTGGTTTGTAAATGAGGTCTTGATTGTAGCATGATCAAATTAGGGTAAATGTCACACTAAAGGACTTTGAAGAGTGGTTGTAGCCCTTTTAGGATGAAATATTACAAATCTCTGCACTAAGGTAATTTCATATATATCAATTTAATTATTAACTTATCATTGTCTTCAGTTTGATTTTCTTCCTTGTTGTAATTAGTGTGAAAATTTTTGACACTTCATTATTCACATGCCCTCCAATGAGGCCTAAGATCTTAACATTTGATATCAAAGCTTGGTTAGATCTAAGTAAACAAAATTAAACACCTTTAGATCCATAGCTTCCACGTCTTCACACACATGTGCCGGAGGAATAAAGCAAAAATAGGATAAAATTTTTTGATGAAAACAATTAGAATCATTGAAAAAAATAAGATGAACATGTTTCTTGAATATATTAACTATGATTCGTGAAACATAATTGTATATGATCACATGTACAACCTGCAAAGCCATACAATGGGAGTGGCGAAGAAAAGAATATTGCCTCTCTAGATGTTAAACCATTGTAAATATTTTATTTCATGTTGTTAATTTATAATCCTTCAACAAAATGTCTACATACAACGTCATACCATGATGGCATAGACTGAAAGTGAACCATGCAGAGAAAATTTCCAAGAAAACTAAAATTAACACTTTTGATCACAAATGAGTTGAGATTTGTAAAATTCCAAAATGAGTGATTTGAGATTTGACCATAAATGAGCTATCAGTAATATGTACTCTAGATTTGTAAATTTTATAAATTCCTTGAAGTCTCCCAGGAAATCTTACCCCAACAAGATTTGGTAAGAAACATCCGTAGATCTCTAATTCCAAAATGGAAAACCAAGATAACCACATTCAAAGAGGTCAAGGATCACTCTACTTACTCTTTGCAAAACTGGATATGAAACTTGACATCCTGTAAAATTTAAATGGAGCTGGAAGAAAAGAAAGCAAGTGTCAAGAATAATGAAATGGTCCTCAAGGCATTGAATCGGAAGATGAAAATGTGTTGACCCTAGAATGATTCAATAATGCATTAAATAATGTGCACCACACACTGAAGATGTGCTATGAGCTAGTCCTCAGGAAGCGCAATCAATTTTTAGTAAAGAGCTGCCATAAATTAGTTAATGATGGAAATATGATATGGAAAATCGAAGTACCACTCAATGTTAAAATGTTTGATTTACTTGTTGATCTAGACGAAATTCTCCCAAGGGAAATGTAATTGTATGGATCAATCCGCTACCATATTTGTGGATTTCATTTTGAATCGATTTCTTATATTCTTTGCTATTGCATAACATCGTCTACTATATGCAATTTTCTACTTCATGATGCATTTTTCCACATCATATCTGGGAGCATCTACTACGAACTTCTCCATTCCACACATGCATAAACTTTGTGGATTCAATATCAGTCCAAATAAGTGCAATACATTAACTATTGCCATTGTTTGGCAGCACAGATGAAATTGAAATGATGTTATCTTTGATAATCAGGTTGCTAATATGTGCTCAATATTTCATAATATCATTAATCTGGCATGCTTTTGGTAAGGAATTCTCACTTTTATCATGACTAATTGCAACCAAACCAAAACACTGATTGGCATAAGCACAAAATAGTCATTCCCTAAGCACTTTGGTTGTTGTTGGTTCTCTACTTATTTCAATTCAATTGCTTTTCTTTTTAAGTGTACTTTTTAAACTCTTGATTATCTATTTTCTTATACCATCCGACTCTAACTGTGTTTTCACAGTCAAATTCTTGGTCATAAAAAGTCTAACATTATATGGCACTTGAGGATTATGCCTCAGCAATTTGAAAGATTCATATTCATATGAATTGATAAGTTTGCATAACAGGCTATCATCTTGAGGTCAATTTTGCTACTTCACACAAGCTTTGAGCCAACTGTAAAGAATACCCTTTACAAGAATACTTCCAAAATAATTAATCATTATTTTTTGCAACATATCTGATTTGAAATTAATTTTAAATGTAATCTGTAATGAAATTTGAAATTTTTTGTATAATATTTTCAATATGAAATCAATTCAAATAAAAAATATCTGAATATCACAAACGAAGTTCCATTATTAACAATAATACCATGGAGAAGGTCATTTCATTGTTTGGGGAATATTTGAAAGTCTGGTGATGCATATGTGGTTTCTAAAAAGCAAGTTCATGGAAGAAGGGGTGCTTGTCAATTAAAAAAAAAAATCAAATCTTGGCTGTTTAGGTAAATCATTATTTTCATGCACATCAAAAATACAATACAAATCTTATTAATTACATTTCAAATAACAACAATAGAAAAACTGATCAATGCCTTGATCATACTATCTATGTTGGGATAGATGAGTTAATCTCATTCTGGCCTTTAATGTTTCGTCCATCTTTGTATTGTGTATGAGATTATGCAACTTTTTCAAAATCATGCATTGTTTATCAGTCATAATACATAGATTCAACAAACATAAGATGTCACATGCCACCAGACCAGCACATCACAAATGCTCTCCAACCTACTTAAACCAATCATTCAAAAGAAACATTGAATCGTTAGGTTGGATAAAAACAATGCCTCACATTCATTCTTTACAGAAACCATGTTACAGACTACCAATTATAATAATTCAAGATGTAATGAAAAACCCACAATAATGTAGATTTTATCGAACAAAAGAGCATGCAGAACGTGTGAAGAGCATTGATAAGATAGATAACAGCAAACATATATTTCATCATTTGTTATGCAAATTGCTACATACATAACAAGAACAATCAAACAGAAGTGTTACCAGAAGTTGTCTGATTAAATGGAATCAGCAACCAAACTGGGCATTGGTAGGCAGGGCTCAATCATTGTACAGGTAGCACCTTGTTGACAATCTCGTCGCTGAGAGCTGCAATCTGCGAGTCCAAGGCCTTAATGGTCCCCTCCGTCTCCTTCTCCAGGTTTTGCAGTGCCTCTGCAAGCTCTGCTTCCACCTTCTTCCTTCCCTCCGCAAGCTTTGCCTCCAACTCGGCCGTCGTCTCCTTCTTCATCTGGTTCAGCGCCGCCGATATCTCCGCCCTCGCTGCCTTCATGATCGCCGCCCCCTGCTCTTCCAGCTGCTTCACCTCCGAAGACGTGTCCTTCACGTCCCCGAGCTTTTCCCTGTATTCCGCCCGGTGTCAGTGTCAGTAATTTCTCTCAAATTCCTATCGCGATCGCTCCAATTGCAAGTAGCGAAATCATCGATTCCGGAGGTCGTACACAAGCAAACAAAGAAAGAAAGGATTCGACGAAATACACCTGATGGCGGTGTCCCTGTCGTCCATGAACTTGCCCAGGGGAGTGAAATAGATCTTGTCGAGGGCAAACATGAGGAGCAAGAACTCCGCGGCGATGGCCGGGAGAGTGAGGTTGAAGTCGAAAAGCGCCGCCTTCTCTATCTCGGATGCGAGGGCGGGAAGCGGGGAAGCCAGCACTGTCGCAGCCAGCGCCGCGGTGGTGGAGGCGAATCTCGTTTTCGGGAGAGAGGCGAGGAGTTTCCGGAACCTGCCGTGGGCAGGCGGACACCCGGAGGAATTGATGGCCGACGCTGCCAGTGACGGTGCGACATGGTTGTGCCGGTGCTTGTTGCCGATGACGGTGGACTTGGAGAGGGCCCTGGAAGAGATGGCCATGATGGCGGCCGACATGGTGGCCATCGTGTTGATTCGCAGGCAGCCCTAGCCTTCTCCAATGGTGCTGGTCACTGCTACTTCGAACTGTTCACAGAAGCAGGATAAGGGGACGAAGAATCGAAGATATGGCGCTCGACGTTGCAGAGCACTTCGTGCCACTCATTTTTCATTTGTTTTTTTAAATTTCTTCGCATTATAAATATTTTTAAAATATAATTACGAGGTAAAGATGTAAATGTGTCTGATATTTTAGCCAGTAGCACAGGTACGATTTATATGGTATAATTTATTTAGATTAGTGTCTGTGTCGTGTGAGGTCCGGTATAATTTAATTTTTAATTATATTTTTATTTTATTAAATATTAATATAATATTAATATAATTTTTAAATATTAAAATATTACTAAAGGTAAGATTTGAACCTATAATTATATATCTTTTATTAAGAAACTTAAATCACTAAATTATATACAACATGTATTACTTAAAATAAATACAAATATTTAAAAAAATATAAAATTATTTTTGTATTGTATTATATTGATTTAAAAATTTCAAACAACGAACCAAGTATAACTCATCAAACTAACATACAATATGATTTAACTATATTGGACCATGTCAATCTACACAAGGACTTATTCAAGGAAGGTTTGTATTATTGAAATTAATGGAAAAAAAAAATAAAAAAAAATATTATTAAAATGTTACAAATTTAAAAATAAAAAATTTTATAAGATCATTTTTATACTTTATAAAAATTTAAAAAAATTAAAATATTCTATAATTTTAACATTTTAATTATGAAAAAAAATTTAACTTTTCTTTTCCATTGATTTTCAAAGATATAAACCTCCAAAATTAAGTAATGATTTGATAATATAGGATATATTATTTATTAATATCGAATGGATTTAGGATGAGTTTAGCACTTCGAATTTTACTATTAATTGGTAAAAAATATGAAAAAAATTTATACTTAAAGTAATAAAAAAATTTACTTTTCTTTTACATTTTTCGTACAATTTTTCTTTTTCAATATTTCTAATAGTTTACTGTAATTAGATTTTGGATTGTTTTTCTTTAAGTTCAACATTTGATTGTAATTTTGATTTTAAGTAATTTTGATAATAAAAAAAGTATATTAAAAAATATATATGTCATCGTTAAATTGAAAATACTTTTAGAAGTTAAATGTGAAAAAAAAAAAAACGAAATCACTAGTATTTGATCTTGCATGGATTGGGGAATGTGTTTGATCTTGCATTTTTGTAATGAGTTTCAGCATTAAGATTCATAATGTTTTATGTTTTTTTAATAATTTTTTTATTATACTATATTTGTCAAATAAAAATTAAAAAAGTTAAATTCTTAATTTTTATCTATTATCGGCAGAAATTTTAAAATCTAACAGAATCATTTTCAATTTCTTGATTTTACATAAATTCCTTCGTAAAAGACTTATTTGGAAAGAACAAAAATAGTTGTCTCAGGGACTTGTGTCAAAATATCGGTTTTCACATGGTCGTTTTCGAAATTTCGAAGTTTATCCTATCCGCAGCCCGGGAGCAGCGCTGGAAGTCCGGAGCTCTCGCAATCCTGCTTGAAGGTGAGAGAGAGAGAGAGTGGAGGGAGGGGTCGGACGGACAACAGCAGGTGGCAATGGCATCATCGATCCCATGTCCGATCAAGCAGCACTTGTGTTCTTCAACTTCTTCCACCGCCACAGTCAAATGCTCGTCTCGGAACTTGAAATCGCCGTTTCTGGCGGGAGCGGGGAAACTCGGTTGGTGCAGAGCGTCGAAGCTTCTGAGGACAAGGATGTGTCCTTCTGGCACGGATGGTGGCGGGGCTATGTGCTGGTTCAAGTTCGGGAAGAATGGAGTTGATGCCGAAGGCGCTGGGATCTACGGTAGCCAAACAAGGGACGACTTCGACCGCGACGATGTCGAACAGGTGAGTATTTACCTTTCTCAAAAGCTACTTGATTGTCCTGACTGTGCATGTCGATGATATTGGACTAGATGGTATCTTGTTGAGGTGCGGTGAGTTTTTTAATATTAGTTGTCCAAGTATTACTGAGCTCATTAATACCTGTATTTAAGAATGCGGAAAAGATACAAAATTGTAATAATTATTGTAATATTAAGTTAATGAGTCATACTATAAAACTACCTGAAAGGATAATTGATCGATAACCAAGACTTCTAACTAAAATCACAAAATATTAATTTGTATTTATATGGAGTAGGTCAACAGAAGCTATTCATTTACTTACACAACTAATAAAAAATTATAGAATTAAGAAAGAGGACTTTTATGGTAGGTATTAGAAAGAAAAGGAGTATCGAATATATTCATATTATAAAGGATATGCATGATAGAGCTGTTACTGGTCTTAAAACTATAGGATAAGAAACTAGGAAAATTTTTAATAGACATAAGTTGATACCGAAGGTGCTCTCTAAGTTCATGTCTATTTTATTTGTCTTATTTGTGGATGAAATAACTATAGAGATTCAAGGACAAATATCTTGGTGTGTTTTATTTACTAACAACAATGTTTTAGTTAACAAAAGTGATGTTGGAATTAGTTTTAAATTAGAATTATGGAAAGATATTTTAGAGTCCAGAGAATGTAGATTTAGTGGATTAAAAATTGAATATATGAAATGTAGGTCCAAAAAAAATAAGAATAATGATGAAGGTATACAATTAGATAGTCATATACTCATGTGATTCATAAAGTAATATTTTTAAATACTTAAGATTTATAATAAGTAGCAATGGTAAAATTATAAAGGATGTTATTCATAAGATTAAAGTAGGATAAATGAAGCTGAGAAATACTTTAGAAGTATTGTGTGAAAGGAATATACCTTTGAAATTAAAAAGAAATTTCTATAAAGCCATTATTCATTTGATTATACTCTATGGTTTAGAATGTTGGACTTTATGATCATGTGCAAAAAATTAGTGTTGTAGAGATAAAAATCTTTAGATAGATAAATAGAAATACTATAAAAGATATGTTAAAATATGATTTTATTGGGAATAGAGTAACAGTTGTACTAATTAAAGATAAGATAAGAAAAAATCGACTTAGGTGATTTGGTCATATCTTTAGGAGATTAAAGGATGCACTAGTAAAGAAAGGAAAATTAATTAGCGTAAAAGAAACTAAAAAATGTAATGAATGACCTAAAACTACTTGATTAGGAATTTTGAGAAAATATTTTAAATTTATATGATTTAATCAAAAATTTGACCATAGATAGAAATATATGAAAGAAAAGGATTAATGTGTTGTCCTCATGTAGCAGGAGTATGACAAATTGTTGCAATTTTTGTTGAATATTGATGCTCTATTGTCCATATTTGACACAAGAAATCTACATAAAATCCACATTCGGGGATATAATGGCCATGTTCCAGTATTTTTGTTTCATTCATGCTATGTTGCTTAGATTTCTTTTACACAGATCCAAATTGGGTTCCAAGGTCGGTCAACAGTGAGGTGAATTTCTTTCTGGCTTTATGTAGAAGAAAAAAACTATTTCCCATTAATAAGTAATTTCCCACTCATGTGAATTATCATTCTTTTTTGCAAGATATAGATTTTCTTTCAGAATTTGTAATTGCTAGCTTATTTTGTTTGGAAACAATAGTCATCCAAGAGTTGCTTCTCAAAAAACAGTCATCCAAGAGCTTGTTGGTTACTTTTTTAAAATATATTCTCAAATTGAACCCAAGTAGGGAAAATCTCTAAAATTAATATGGTAATAATTCCCGTTTACTAATACTTCCAGGAGAGGTAGATAATTTTAATATAATTTATCAACATTATCTTGCTTTCTTTGTTTGGCTCCAGTAGTTAATCATGAATCAGTTGCTTCTATCTGAAACTGATCTCAAATCAAACTCTAGGAAAAGGAAAATATCTCAAATCATATTCCCAAAACATGAGTCTCAAATCATATTACCGACCTTCTGGGTCCTTAGACATGAGATATCATAGAAACTGTTGCCAGCTTATTTTTTATTGGTATCAAGTGTAAAGGTTAGTAGTTTCTCTCTTTGTAAATCTAAATGCAAGACAAATCCAGTGAGAAAATCTTTTCAATTCATGCTGGAGTATCTCATTTAAAAAAATAAAAAAAATTTGGAGATACATGTGTAGGTTTGACTTGCATCTAATGTTTTGCAAAATACCAAAAAATTATCAAAAACACCTCTGAAATATTACAGTGACAATTATTTATCATGTTTGTTTACCTAGCCCCACTTAGGAACTACCTTGAGTGCTTTTCTGTATCAATAAAATATGCATTCTACAAGCACAATTTTAAGAATGCAATTTCTGTGTAGGTTTACCCTTTCTATTTATTGATTTCTTCTACTGGTCAGTCAGTTTTTTTTGTCAAGCTCATAGAGGCTCTCAAGAGAGCAAACAGAGATCATCTAAGAAGAGTTAGAAGATGTGTAGGCCATACACCATTAGGAATACAACGTTGTGTGAGGGACAAATTATTTCCTTTTTATCAAGAGGAACAACCATTGGGCATCTAGATCCTCCTTAGGTACACTAGAATGAGCAAGATCTGCATCCTTGCCAAGAAGAGTGCCCACTCTAATCTACTATGAACAACTAGGTTTTAAGTGCTTAAGTGCTACCCACCTACAAATATATCCCAAACCAAACTTTTCTAGGAAACACAATACACTAAGAGATTGAAGTGGCCAACATCTTTAAATATCAGGTGGTCAAATAGAAAATGTGGAGGTGGTCGAATTTTCTCTCCTATCCATGTCAACCACATAGACAATTTCTTGGACCCATTTGAATGACACTGCGTAGATTGTGCCACCTTCCACATCAACCCTTTTCTTTAGTTGGGCTTAAAGGATTTTGTTTCAACAAAGTCGTCACTTTACCGTAGGCAAGCCATGTTTGATTGGCACTTTTGGTGAAATCCAGAACTGATCATTTCCTTATTTGTCCTTGAAAGCATGGCCTCATCCAGAGGAAGATACTTTAGCACTTTCAAAACTACTACTAAAGTAGAGCTTGTTAGATAGAATTTCACATGGGAGAAACATAAGGCAAACGTAGAGAATCATTGGCAATCACTAGAGAAGTCTCCAACTCAAGTGGCATCCCCTTTTTATAGAAGAGAAGTATAAGTGAAATCAAATCAAACAAAGCAAACCCCATTATTTCTCACTCATACATGGCTAAATGACAATAATAAGTGCAATTAAATCAAATAATCTCCTATGCAATGTCACATCCACAAAACTACTCGTGAAATGAGGGACTCCTAACGTAGGTAATTGGGTCTTCATTCAAATTATTCAGCATGGAACACACCATCACATTATACTGATTGAAACATCTGAATGAAAGTCATTCACTCAACCTTTCATGTAAGTGAATCTTATGTAGAAAACAATATGACCAAGCACAAGTCTAACGAGATAAAATGAGATAACATCACATCATGTGAAGCCAATCACCTAATGGTTTCCTTGAGTGAAGCCAATCACTCATTTATTCAAACAATGTCATTCACTCGATTGTTTATCTAAATGAACACCCATGTTCCATAGCTCAAGTTAGTCAAGCACAACCCCAAATTGCCAGGTAGAACATTTGACTAAAATTAGATGGCTCGGCTTACATCTGAGCTAACCTAGAAAGTGGTGGTAGCAGGAGAGAAACACATGCTCATGTGTCATTCCATATGATCCCAAAGACAAGTGATGTAACCTAAGGTAGAGATGTGGTACCAATATCTGCCAAGCCAACCTACATGACCTAATACTAATGGACACCAATATCATAATGCCCTACAAAAGAAACATTATTCATATAAATTGGAATAGGTCATAAAGCATGATCCTTCATTTTCTATTGTTAATTTCCTCTTAAAACTTGATTTTTTCGAAATCCCAACGTAGGCATCAAAGAATCAATGGCTACCTATACGCCATGGATTTCCTTTGAACAACGTCTTGTAGGTCCAACCACGTCATTCTCCGACATCTAATGGGACTGTGCATTGCAAACTCAAGATAATTCTGGGTAAGATCAATTGCACCAGGCATCCAAAGGAATTCATTATTTTTTCTAGACTTATTTATATATGTTCATTTAATACAAAAAGTAGAAAAAAGTAACACACTTATAAATAGTATTATGCATTCTTAGAAAACAATAATAAACATTGTTAATATACGTAGAAGCCATTTAAACAATAAATAAGATAAACAAAATATTTAAATATCACAAAGTAGAAATTAACTTCTAAAATCATTACTGTAATAATACAAAAGTTCTAAATTATGCTAAATAGATGTTTAGGTTAAAAATACTTTCAAATCACACCATAAAATAATGGCTCCTCGTTGGATCCACTACTTGATCCGCCAAGAATCCTGTTAAACAAAAGACTTGTCTAGGTTTGAAAACGCCCAGAACCATAGAGTGCCGCCCTAACAAAATGAATGTTCACGAGAGCTCCATATATGTGTGGGATATTTAATTAATTGCGTGTTTTGCTTTATTATATGTAGTACTTCAATTACATGGGCATGCGTGCCGTGGAGGGTTCGTATGACAAATTGGATGCTCTTCTGAATCAAAACATACACCCCGTGGACATCTTGTTGCTTCTGGCAGCCACAGAAGGTGACAAACCGAAAATTGAAGAACTACTGAGAGCTGGAGCAAAGTATGACGTGAAGGATGCTAACGGAAGGACAGCACTAGACAGAGCAGCAACCGAAGAGATCAGAGAGTTTATAGTTGGACTCTCTGCCCAAAACGTTCGATAATTTGTAATTGTCTACACCTTCTGATTGCCAGGTTTTCTGTTTGTCATTCAAGAGATATGGATTGCAGGATTGGACGTTTTGGATTTATTTCAAGCTACGAATAATGTTTTTTTTGTTTGTTGATACATTAAGCTGTTTTCAGTGTGGTAATGCCCTTCATTGTATTTGATCACCTACACAATAGATGTCGAATGTCTCTCGTTTCACCAGAAAAAACTCACAATTACTAATTTAGTGTATTGGGTGGAAAATGTGTAATTCAATCTCTTGATAATTTTTTAGATCCACAAACTTCAAAAAAAAAATTTAAATTTAAATTTAAACAGTTTCCTTTCTCACATTTTCCTTATAATAGAGGCATATATATATATGGGTTTAATGGTTCTGTAGTTGCCTATAGAACTCACCCGTTGGATGAAAGATTAACGGTTGTTTAATGAAGAGAGAGAGTGTTCGAAAAAAGGAAGCCTGCGGAAAAAAATCCCCTCCCGCTGATGACACCTGCGTAAAAGTAAAAGCAGTTCATTTAATTTTTTTATTTAAAAAAAACAACGATTCATTTTCCCCAATCATTCTCACCTGCGCAATCCACCGGAAGTCCCCTCGTCAAGGATTTGGGATTTGAGATTTGGGATTTAGGATTTGGGATTTGGGATTTGGGATTTGGGATTCATTTGTAAGGATTTTTTTGAAGTTACCAAATGGAATACGGAAGGACGTCAATTAGCATTGAATCTACCGACGGATTACAGGTTAGTTAGAGAAGTTGATTTATTAAGTGCATTGATTATACTTTCGTTTAACATCGGTTACGTTACAGGTTAGTTAGAGAAGTTAATTTATTAAGTGCATTGATTATACTTTCGTTTAACATCGGTTACAGGTTAGTTAGAGAAGTTGATTTATTAAGTGCATTAATTATACTTTCGTTTAACATGAATGAACATTTATTGGGGGAAAAATGTTTGCAACATTTATGGGAAAAAAGTTAGTTAGACCAAACTAAAATATGTTTAATCTGAAATGTTACTCATCAATTACTCTGTGAAGTTATCAACGTACTTTGATATTTAAAGTTATTTATCTTAGTCTGTTGGTAATTAAAAGGTCGTAATATGTACACCTTT
>JAMKPZ010007396.1:0-18479 GCA_024699675.1 Amphibolis antarctica
GAAAAATTTGAGTAAACTTTTTTTCTAATTTTTCAAAATTATAAATACTGGTTTTTTTCTCATTTCCCCCCTCCAACATTTCAAATGCATTCTGCTTCTACCGTTTTTTGATTAGTTGGAGATTATTTTCTGCCATTGATTGACGTTTCGGCATTTCAAGTTGCAATCATTTTTTGAAGAACTTGCTTATTGTTTAAGAACCGGACATTTACTTATTGCTTCAATTTCAATTATCTGTATCGATTATTTGTTCTTGCTTATTGCAACATTTCTAGGATTTCTACATGCTTTCAAGAGTAGAACAAGTTTGTTCATTTCAGTTGCTTACTGCTTTCGATTTGCTCACGGCTTTCATGTTATCACAAACATGTTCAAGTCATTCATGGAACCAGTTTCGGAACAACTTTTCCTTATGTTAAAAGCTTAGCCATCAAAGATTTTTCATTACAAGCCTGATCCTTTTTCATTCATATAAAAAAATATACAAGTTGGCATTACAGTTTTGGAACCAGTTTGTGCTCAAGATCTGCTGGGGGTGAGCTTAATTTTATTTCAGGTAAATATTCTATCTATGTCGCAAATAAATATAAGCATCCCCATGAACAACCTTTTTTTGTGTATAAACTAATTTTGATGGTAAAGAAGCGGGGAGAAAAGAGCATATTGCTTCTATTTCAAGTACAGATGAGGATTCCACAAACTTACCAAGTCATCTCAAATATATTTATCACTAGAAACCGAAATATACTTTCCACTCACCTATATGAAGATAAGAGGGGGGAGGGGGGTGTGCTCATATTCTCTCAAGACAATGAGTATACCTGCCTATACTCCATGAGCCCAGATCCTGATGAATGAACAAATAGGCAAAGAAATCTTTTGAGGGTGGCTGCAGCAAAGGTTTCCAACTCCAGCAAAATACATTTGGCGGCAAATTAGAAAGCAAATTCCTCTTCATTACCAAGTGGGAACTCCCCTCGCTCCGCCGAGTCATGTAGGGCAGCTGCGGTCAAGTCGGTTATGCGGAGCAAATATTGCAAACGGGAGAGCTTCTCTGGTGCTGGGATACTCTTCAAATAGAAGCAGTATAAGTCAGAAAGTTCTTCGGGCGCCGACCATGTGAAAGGTTCTGCCGGTACTGCCTTGTCGCATGCCAAGATGTCATTTAGACAGGAAACCTGCGACAACATCTGATCAAGTTATGAAACCCAAGAAAAAATGTGACTGAATGTCGCTATTTGCTATAGGATACATTAACAAGAAAAAGGAAAATTAATAAAAAAGTACAGGAAATTATGCTTGATTAGGAATTATAAGAAAATACTTGAGTTCATGTAATTTATATGAAAGAAAAGGATTAACCGCATATAATGAAATTATGGAAAATGTTATGCCATTCAAAATTATCTGTGGGAACATAAAAAAATGAGTGGAAGTAGAATTGTTATTCGTAGCAAACATAAGATCTCTATCAATAAATGCTAATACATCCTTTCTTTAAACATTAGGATTCACCATTCAACAAGATCATACTTACAAAATGTTAATCAATAACAATGAGCATGAAGCACAATGAAGGTGAAAACCATACCACGCCTTCTCGATTTCTCTGTCTTAATGACGCCACAGCTTGGACAAGTGAGTTTGATAACCTACTCATGGCAAACTCATGAACAATTTCTTTTGCCTTCCTGGAACCGATGCTCAAATCATTAGGTATTTTCTCATAAACATCCTCTTCATCAAACTCTCCCTTTCCCGAAGAGAATATCTCATCAATCATTTTTTTGAATAGGTTTTCCCGCAAGCGCACAGAGACAATGCTATCCAGGTCAATACTCTTTTCTTTAAGTTCTCGAACCTCTTTTATGCCAATTCTTCCTTGACTAACGGCAGTTTCAATGGTAGCCGCCATCTTTGTTGAGGTTATATTCTTAATAATTTTTTCTGCATATTCTGCTGGTAACCCAACTTGCTTCTGTACCTCTTTAAGCTGATCAATCTTGGCATTGTTCAATAACCCATCAGCTAGAATTACCTCAGCTTGTTTTGTGAATGCTTGTTCAGCCAAATTCCTGTGAATGTCTACAATCTCTTTTCCTGCCATTCCAAGGATTCCCCCTAGCTGATTCAGATACAAGAATTCTGTATTGTCTTTCTTTGTAGTAATCTGCACACCAAATGGAACTACAGTGCTTTCACCAGAAATGCAATACAGCAAGTATGTTCTATAGAGGTCAGCTCTGTCCCTCTCAGATAAGTCATCCTTTAGTGTTATTTCAGTCTGACCTGGTTTACCCATTTTTGCTTCAAGCTCTTTCTCAGGCCTTGTCTTCCGAAGTGTCTGCAAAGATTCCCATTCTTCCTCATCATTATGCTCCTTCTTGGCAGGTTCCGGGCCTTCTGATTTTTCTATAGGTTCACCTTTTATATCAGCTATTAGCTCACTTACAACCAAAGTATTGAATTTTATCATCTTCTTTAGTTCTCTAGCAGCTTCTTTACGATCGCCAACTGCTCTAGATCGTTTTATGTAATTCATGAATACCTTACGCACCTACATGCAAAAAGAGATAACAGAAATTGTAAACATATTCAATTCATCATTTGATGCTAAACATGGCAACAACCAGTGTCAATAATCTGATCATACAAGTTTGGTCAAATGAATCCTTTTCTTCTATATATTTCTATCTTTGGCTAAATTATAGAATCTTTTCTCACAATTCCTAATCAAGAATTTTTAGGTCATCCACTACTTTGCCTAGTTGCTTGTACACTAATTAATTCACCTCTACTTAAGTTTTATCTTATCTTATCTTATATTCAATTGGTGCAACTTCTATTCTACTCCAAATAAAATCCTTTTTTAACTTATCGCTTATAATATTAACGCTCATCCATGTAAACATTTGCATTTCTATAACATTAACATCTTGCACATGATCATACTTTACAACCTACCATTTGAAATCATAAAGTATAGTCAAGTGAATAGTAGTTTTATAGAATTTGTCCTATAATTTTAAGGATATTCATCCTCTTATCACATAACACTTCCAAAAGTATTTCTTCATTTCATCCACCCTACTTATCTTGTGAATAACATCTTCTATAATTTCTCTATTGCTAATTATTATAGATTTAAATATTTAAAAATCTTACTTTTATAAACCTTTGACCCATGTAATTGTATATCTTCATCGTCACTCATTTTGTAGAACCTATATTTCATATATTCAATTTTTGATTTGTTCAATCTAAATCCTTGAACTTTAAAGTATCATTCCATAATTTTAATTTAAAACAAATTACTACTTTAGTTTTGTTAACCAAAACTAAGAGAAATATGTATGAACTTAAGGAAAACCCTTGATATAAACCTATTTCTATTGAAAATTTCTTAATTTCTCCTCTTATAATTTTAACACTAGTAACTACTCTTCCATACACGTCCTTTATGATATTAATATATCCTATGGGTAGTTTTTTCCAATACTCACTAAAATAGGTTCCCAGACACTACCATATAAACTTTTTCTAAATCAATAAAAACAATGTGAAGATTCTTTTTCTTAACATTTTCTAAATTTTCTATAAGTTGTCCTAAAGTAAATAAATAGCTTCCATTGTTGACCAACGTGGCCTAAACCCAAATAGCTTCAATTGCTACGAGTGTTAGTATAATTCACAAGTAGGCCCCACCTGTAAGAAAATCATAAAAAAAAACAACAGACCGAGAATAAAGCTCAACTGTTTATCAAAGGTGTATTTGGCAAAATTTCAACAGACACCAACATACATGTCTTTCCCTTTATATACTCTATTTTCTCATTATTTTGTGTTCAAATTAACATTTAAATTTTTATAGACCTAATTTTTAACTTCACTAATGATCTTCTTAGCATTCCTAAACACAATAAAGAGTGCATAAATATGGAGGTTTAAATCAAAATAGCAATAATATTATAATTAGCATCCTACTCCTTTGCCAGCAATTGCCATGGCAGCCTCTTTTGTTAGGCGTAAACCCTGAGAAGCCTTTCTTACAGAAGCTTTGACCTCTGCATCATAGCCCTCAACACCCGATGCAATTGCATCCTTCACCACCTGTAAGAACTTTTAGATCAGTATAATTCATTTTGATTGAATTATAACAAAACAAGTATTAAAAATTTATGATTACTAATTAAACTATAAATACTTGCGAACATGAAACCAATGTGTAACAATAAACCTAGGAAGCATAGATTCTTCATACATTACACTCATCTTACACATGTCAGATATGATACAGCTAGGAGCCTAGGACTTTCTAGGATTCATTTTAGACACCAAATGGCATATTTAAGGCATTTCTAGCAAAAAAATTCAAATTTCCTGGATTTAATACAACAACACAAATTTGTTGGGAACGTAACATGGATTTAATAGTTTTTTTGTTTACACATTACTAAAAAATAACACGCAATAATTATCGTGATATTTTTATCTATGTTTTATTATTAAGGTATTATATCATGTATGACATCCTGTTTTATATCATTTAAATATGCTAGTTTAAATCTAAAGTATCTATATTTAAATATATTATTTATTTATCAAAGAAATCAATCATATCCTAAAATCTAAATCATGTTGTATCCCAACCCCCAGATTATAATGATACTTCCTAGCAATAAACTAATTAACATACCTTCTCAAATAAGTTTCCACAAATCTCAGCATGTGCGGCATCAACAGTTTCTTGTGGGATGCAAAGCAAAACTCGTGTACGCAGTAAAGTAGAAACATCATCCTGACTCAACTCTCCATCAGCTATACATTGTTGAAGCTTATTCCTATAGATTTCTGAGGGAATGTATTCAAAACAAATGTATAAAAAATTAAAAGCTTATCAAAAATGTCAAAACTTATTACTGGAGATCAAGAATGCAAGATCAATGTATCATAATTTCATAAGAAAAAACACACAAGGATATCATAATGATTTGTAGAAATATCTAGTTGAATCAGAATGTCATACACTAAACATAAGGAAATTACTAGGCATTGCAACAATTTATTTATACTACAAGAGGGTCGCTAAACATAAGGACATCACATTAATTGTGTATAATTTTAACAATACTATTTACTAAATAACAAGAAAGACGTGAATATTCCTAATGATAACATTAAAATATAAAGTGTAATACTTCATAAATATGTATGGTTACATATTTTGGTAATATTCCATTAATATATGTATATAAGTCTTTTTAATAAAAAACCTTACAATATGAACTTAATTAAAAAAATTCAACGCAAGATATGCTTAGTTGAGACAAGGCAAAGTATGTAGTCCAAATGTGACTAAAACATGTTTAGGTACCCAAACAATGACTTGATAACCCTGCATAAATCATGATTAGTATTCTTTATATCTAGATATACACTATATTCTTATCTTATTGAGAAATTATCATAAACATTTCATTCAATACAAAACTTGCTAGAGATGAAAATTTCTCAATATTATCAATACCTTCATGAATTTCACTGGCCTTCTCTGGATTAAACTGAATCTCATTGCAAAGATTTTGAAGGAACTTTGCTTTGCTAGTTGCAATGTCCAGCTCACCACTAGAAACAGTCTGTGAAAGACGTTTTCGATACACTTTTGTGGATACATCAAACATGATAGCTTCTGCCTCACGTTTGCCCAAACCAAAAATATTCTTTAAATGATTCAAAGTCACAACCTATATAGTGCAAAACAAGAAATCATGAAAGTATAAAATCCATGCGTGAACTTCAATTTCAACTGTTTTCATAGTATTCAAAAAATTTGATTAGTGAAAAGAGAAAATATTGAAATAGAACAGAAATGGTTGTTAGATCTAATGAACTATTAACTAAAAACAAAATTTGTCCCACCTTATTCCTTTCAAGGCGCCCTTTTGGGAAACAATCTGCAGCATATGCTCTATACAACAGCTTGAGATCATCTAATTTTCTATCACTATCATACTCACCACCTGAACATATAGAGAACTCAGTTGATGCTAATATGTTAGAATGATACATGAAATAAAAATATTATTATTACCTAGTATAGAAATAGGTCCAACACCTACAGCGAATCGTCCAACATCAAGATGCTTACTCAAGGACACGAGTAAATCATTAAAAGTAATAATTGTTTCAAGCTCTTGAACAACCTTTCTGACACCATGGCTGTTAATCCACAATTGAGTTAGCCATAAGAAAACTGAAGGCAAACAAAGGATGGTACTAATTCAAATGCAAAAAATAAAATTTCCAAATAAATAAATTATCGAGAAGAAATAGACAATTAGATTGAACCTAATACTCTAGCACATTTCATATTAACCATGTCATACTCAACTATCAATGTATCAACTCCTTGGAAAAAACAAACAACAAAATAATGAAGCTATCATAAGACTAAAATGCAAAATTCATGTACCCACAATAATAATAAAATTATAATTATTTTAAAAGAATATAAAAATTTGTAGTAAAAGAACCTATTGAGAAAATAAAAATAGCGGAGAACTATTGTACCATAAATGTTTGAAAATGCATGGGCAATGTCTACTACTACCATACTCTACTACTGCTACTACTACTGCTGCTACTACTACCATACTCTACTACTGCTATTCTACCATACTCTACTACTGCTACTACTACCATACTCTACTACTCCTATTACTACCTACTCTACTACTGCTACTACTGCTACTACTACCATACTCTACTACTGCTACTACTACTACTGCTACTACTGCTACTACTGCTACTACTGCTACTACTATTATTGCTACTCCATGCATATACTATATTGAAATTATTATTAAGATTATTATAAGTTAGATATCCAACTTGAAGGGAAGCGTAAGAATAAATGATATCTTAGGATTATATGAATAGTACAGGTTTAGTGCCACTATCATTAAAGTTATTTTGTATCTTTTATATATCCTCGATATGTAAAGGTCTTTTGCTTGTTTAACATTCCGGTTCCTCCCATTTCTTGTATTTCAGAAATTCTAAAATAGAATTATTAAGTGATACTTTACAATTCACTGGATTTAGATAAAATAACAAGAGTAAAACTAAGTCACTAAATAAAGAATGCAAATTTAGCAGTGATAAGAATGATAAAACATAGTATTGGATAGGCATGAAGTTCCTAAAAACATTTTATTGCATATCCAAAACAATTTTAACTAGTTACAATCTGTAATAGCAAGGGAGAAATTATAAAAAATGTTATTTTTAAAATTAAAATATGTTAGAAAAACTAAGAAAAATGAAGAAATGCATGAACATTATATGATAAAAAGTACTAGTTAAAATGAAAAATCCATAGGACATCTATTCACTCCACAATACTTAATGCAAAATGTGTTAAGCTATTAATCATGAAAATGTAGGTGCATTATCAAAATGGATAAGTGTTAATGCCTACAAATGGTAAACTAAAAAAAAGTCTTCATCTGGAACAAAGTAAATGATGCACGAAACAATGATAAAATAAATAGAAAATTGACTTAAATAATTTGATTATAACCATGTGACTATCTATACATATAAATCAATCAATACAAAACCAAAAAAGGTAGGTAACGAAAATTTTAACTAATTGAAATAATAAAAAATTATAATTATATAATTTAAATGAATGGGAAGAAATCCATGTGAGACTTTACAACAAAACATTAGAATAATCATAAAAAAGGATAGAAAGTCACATCTAACAACAACCTGAACTATAAAATATGATTTTTTTGGAAAATAGTAGGGTAAATCTCATATCAAATAAGAATTAACTGAGAAAATATAAGACTTCAATTGTTTGGAAAAAAGCAATAAAAATTTTGTGACTAATTAAAAAAGAATGTGGACAACTAAAAGGAAAGAAAGCCCCCTAGCATAATAACCAATTGCATCAAAGAAAAAAAGCATGATGAATATTAGCAGTGGTTAATAAAAACATTGTTTGATACATCATTTTGTGCATTCAGGACGAGGGACCAAGAATCAATTTGTGCCACATTGGAAGCAGAAGCAAAGAAATAATCAATTTGATCTTTGCCAATTCTTTCCGATAAACACTTCATGCTACGCACTATCTAGAAACAACTTTCAACTTTAAACTGGGAATTGTTACCAACATCTACAGTAGAATTAAAATCCTCAACCAAATCTGAAAATTCTGTCTTTGGAACCATCACTTCATCAGCTTTCATTTTGCAAAGAGAAAGAGAGACAATACTGGTCTTATATCACATGTAATACATTCTTGACTGTTGAGTGTAGTAATATCCCTACTGTATTTATACAATATTAGCACACTCAACAATCCATAACCAATTCTATAGATCACTGATTAGATTACTAATCAAATAAAAATGGCATCAAAGGAACATTAACAACAAAACAAAATGGTAAGAAAATTACCTAACAACACGTTAATCACTGCAATAATTAATATAAACTGATTCACAGTTTAATTATTACAAACATTTTAAAAAATAAACTGAATCACAATCTGTGACAACCATTTAACCATGTTGAACATTTAATTAAGGAAAAGTACACGGAAAGCCTTAAATAAAAATGAATCTATTTTACTTTAACTGCTTAGCAACTCCCGTTGTTTGTTTGGTATCTAGCAGGCATCCATATCTTATTTACAAAGACACATACTCATGATATGATTTTTTTTTGTTTGCAAACTCTACAGCATAATCAATTACAAATAAAACGTTTATAAACATGCATTTTTTTAAAAATGAAAGGATGATTCCTATTAATGATAATAAATAGGATCGCATGCATCTAGCAACTCCCATTGTCATTTTTGGTAGCAACTTTATCATCTATATCTTACCTGCAAAGAAATATGCTCATGATATGATTTTTTCTTTTGTTATCAAATTCTACAACAACATCAGGTGGCATACTACAAACCATATTAAATGTTTTACACATGCAAAGGGCCTGATGTCACCTATTGTTTACTAGGTCAGTACAAAGGAAGATTTGATATCACAATTCATGATGGTATGACTTCACTTGAAAATTTGATTTGCAAGGATGCCAGTTCCTCAAAATCTTGCATTCAAAGGTAGCAAAGAGCCAATATACAAGTCTAGCACTAAGCAAAGTTTGAACAATATCGAGCATTAAGGATGTCTCTTGCTATTTATAAATATTTTCTGTTGGGAAAACATACAATATAAAGCATTCATAATAACTACCTAATATAACTGATACCTTGTGTATGATCGTGATTTTAGTACTTCAAGTGCCATTGAGACGTTTTCTTCAATTAGCTTTCTTGTTCTCTCTCTAAACATTTCTACTGCAATCTGCAAGGTAATTAAATAAACTATAATAAGTTTGTTGAATAAAAGTTCCATTGAATTATAAATATTAGATGATATGAAGTAACATGTCCAAAGTATACCTCGTCAGAAAGTTTGTATAGCAATTGTGCTTCTCTTAAATTGATAAGCTGCTGTTCATTGATATCTAGAATATAAAGCATTAAATTATCATTTCCAAAAGACGAAAACATGTACTTTCAGCTAGGATGCTCAATACACAATATAAAGAGTTCTGAATTTTAGTTGATTCATTTGTTTTCCAAGTTGGGATGCCAAAATAATAGATTTCTAGGAGTTATTATTTAATAGAAATTAAGGGGATAAAACAAGGAATTGGTGTTTGAGAAGAGATAAAAATATCACACCTCTTTCAACAAAACTTAACTTTATTGCATAAAGCCTCTGGGCATTGTCCCGAATAGCAATCTCAACCTTTACAGAAGATAATGATAGGATTTTAGACATTTATCTATCCATGTTAAACAAGACACTAAACATTTATAGGAGTGCAAGACATGAAAATGCAACATACAATAAATGACAAATCCATATCATTTACATGGAACTAACATCAACACCTTTATGATTTTACTTCATGAACATATAAAGTAACTAAATGAAAAATACCTGAGAATCAGTGACCTTGAAAAGACGCTTCCAAGGCAAGAGGAATTTTGCTGCTTCTCCAAACACTAGTGTTGAAACATAAACAAGCTTCTGGAATGCCTGCACTAGAATCTTGTGATAATGATCAAGCTTTCACTCAAATCTATAAAATGTCTCTAACTTAGAATATTTGATAAAACAACATAAAGAAAAACTCACCCGTCGTTGTTCGATGTCACCTTGACGATCACCAGTTTCCAACCTTTCTCGAAAGATACGTTGGCCAATCTTATGAATAAGAAAATATCAAATTGTATTTAAAAATGAAACAAATAATTGAGAATGTAGAGCAAAACTTGACAAAGCAAATTGTCGAAGACCTCCATATGAACTGACGCTGCATCAGGATCATCAATTCCAAGACTATCTTTGAAATTAATTATTCTTTCAACTTCGTTTCCCTTGAGATCTTCACCTCCAGGAGGAAGAACTGAATACACATATCTAAATATAAAAGCAACAAAATCGATGCCCATGGTTATGTCAACAATAAATGATTTTCACGGCATCTAAATTTCTTGAAACTTTTGTCCATTAACGAAGGATTATAATTATCAAGATTTACACACCGACTGTACAAATGCCGTAACTCTGCACTGAATGTCTCGTCTTCCTTGCTGACCCCATACCTTAAACACCAAAATAAAAAAGATAAGTCAGGTGTAATATGCTACTATAACATGCGTCCAATAAAGAGCAAGAAATGTTGGGAAGAATAAGAAAATGCACCAACCTTTTTGCGATTCCTTCGATGTCCTCTTTCCTCAGCATGGTGGGATCATCGCACCCGGAAACGAAATTATGCAAGCTCGCAGCAGCAACTTCGGGGACAGCCGAACCAACCGCGTACACAACACCCCCACCTGCGGCTCCCAGCGCCACCGCACCACCTAACGCGAGATTCCTACTCCCGCCTAGCTTAAACCCTATCCCGTACCCAGCCGCCGCTGCTCCTACGAATACAACCGTTGATGCCACCAACCTCACGGGCGGCGGCAGCACGTCCGCCAGCACCTGCACGCCAGACAGATCCTTCCTCCCTGCGAACAGATTGTGAGCATCCGGAGTGGAAGAGTCGTTGGACGAAGAGGAGGCAGTGAGGCGGCGGCGGCAGCAGCGGCGGTCGCGGCGGGATCGTTGGGGGAGAGGTGGGAGAAGAGGGACGGGGAGGGTCCGAAGGAAGGAGAGATGACGGCGAGGAGAGGAGGACGAGGAAGTGGGGATGGGGAGGAGGAGCGAGTGGGACATCTTCGGTACTTCACTCCAGGGAGCAGGAGAAGGCGGCGGCGGCGGTGCACGGGACGGGGGAAACCGGAAGCAGTGAGCTACATGTACAGGTTTTCACGCTTATCTAAGGGTGCCTTCGGAGCAAATTTTTTTACTTTTAAAATTACTTTTAACATATTATTATTATTATACAAATTTTAATACATAAATTTTTATCATTTAAATTATTATATAATTTTAATTTCATTCACAAAATTAATTTTAATTTTAACCTTTTTTCAATTTCTAGAACTAAAAAAGTTATTCATGAATATACCCTAAGATTAAAAACAATGATTGTTAATGTATTTTTTAAGTTATTGTATTGTTATAATTTTATAATAATTTGAATATTGTAGTAATTGTAAAGTAACCATTTTTAAGAAATTAAGAAAAAAATTTAAGTTATTGTACAAGTGCTATGATAATTTTTTTATACCACAACAAATTTCTTTTATATGCTTTCGGTGGTGCCAGCTAGATGGTAGATGTGTGGTATGTGGAGTAACACTTCAGGTGATGCTGGTGGGAGCATACCCATTTGAAGACCTAGACGATCCCAAGAATTTTAGGAAAACTATTCAGGTGTGTGCCATTTTTCACCAAGTGATTCATTATCAGTAGCATCTGGTCATTTACCATTTTTACATATCTGTTTCAATTGCAGAGACTAATGTCGATCTGTTCACTACCAAATACCAGAGTATACCCACATTTCACAAGAGTGCAGGCAACTTATCTCTCGAATTTTTGTTGCTAATCCTGCAAAGGTAAATACTTTCACACCAATCTAGTTTGTCATTCATCACTTTTGAAGTCATCCTGGTGTGTTGTGCACTTGTTCTCCTACGATCACAATAAAAATATAATACTATAGATCTTCCTTGTAAACACCCAACTGGCCTGACATCCACTTGGAATCCTAGAGATTAATGAACTTTAATCTCGAATAATCATACTGATATCAATCTTCTAAGATAGCTTCATTTGTAACTCCCTGGCGGAATTGGCTTCAATCAAAGAAGTTCTATTCCAAGTCAAACAGATCATTCATTACATTTAGTTCAATAGGAGGACATGATACTTTGAATCATTAATCTCTCCTAGGTTTCTCAAGATCCGTAAGAAGAACAAGACTGTCTAATATAGTCATCTATATTTCCTTGACAGAGGACAACAATCAAGGAAATAATGAGCCATCCTTGGTTCTTGAAAAAATTGCCAAGGGAGCTAACAGCGGCAGCCCAAGCAGCATATTATAGAAATCATAAGATACACCTGAACAGTTCTCCTCAAACAGAGAAAGATATTATGAAAATAGTTGTTGAAGCAAGAAAGGTACCATCCACATCATCACCACCACCATCATCCACATCATCACCACCACCATCATCCCAGCATGATAAAAGGGTCAAGGAAGTTTGCACTAATGGAGAATATCATCTGAGTTAGAATTCTACCACTGACCCCTCCCCCAGAAGATGATTTCAATTTTGTTCCATGTTATATTGAATTTTTGGAAGCTCTTTCGAATCTAAAACATCTTGTAAATTATTATTATGATTCTTGTGCACATTGTGCATTAAATAATAATAATAATAATACTTTTTTTGGTTCAGGTAAAAGAACAATGTATTATTACATATGTATATATAATAACAAAGTTCGTATGATTGTGTTCCTGTTTTGGTAAACTTTGTACTCTAATATGGCGTCTTATTTACAAAGACATTTTGTCCAAATAATCTCTTCTTGAGAAAAGTTTGCTTTTCTCATAATCTCATCAGTTTCCAGTGCCAACACAGGATAATAGAATTCCTTGATTCTGTGGTATTTTTTAAAAGGATGTTTGTGTAAACGACTACAGATAAATAAATAAATAAAAAGTAAACTCAACTTGTCTCTTACATGAAATTGCAAGATCACCATTTCTATTTGAAATTCTCAATGCATTTGACAGGAAATTGCAAGATCACCGTATCCATACAGCAATTGTCTCTCATGCAGCAGAGTTCCTACTGAGAAGCTGCAAGGCAAACGCATGCTCCAAGCGCTACCATAAACTACAACACGCACATCTAATTTGAGATTACGTTTATAATTTCAAACATCTTATACCCAGACTTCTAACGATGAAAGGCCTTGTGTACCCAATTGCATGCTTAGTATGTGTATCCTTTAACAAACATTCCTTCCTTCGCCTCTGCTGCTTCGCCATCACTGGTGTATTTTCCAAGTTGTGCAAGTGAATTTGCTTTGGCCCGTAGTAATAGAGCATCCTGGGCAGCCTTTACATTCTCAGGCCTCCCTCCCCACGTTTTCAAGCATGTGTTTTGCAGGGCTCGGGCGTAAGAGAAGGAGACATGCCATGGGTTTGGGCTCTGGTTCATGGCATTCAAGTTCAAAGTAGCCTCCACTTCAGATTGGCCGCCTGATAAAAACTGTAACAAGAATGCAAAAAAAACAAAAAACATACTTCAGTAGAACAACAAAGACACAGGTTGCTAGTTTGAGTTTTCATTCGATCCTCAGGTAACAAGAAAAGATTACCATGATGCCTGGAACTGCAGGAGGGACTCTTCGGTGGAGAAACTTAAGGGTGTATTCAGCAACTTGCTCTGGGGAGGCCTGGTCCTTGCACTCGGCACCAGGGGTGATCATGCTTGGCTTGAGAAGTATTCCCTCAAACATCACTTTGTTCTCTGCCAAGTAGTAGAAGACTTCTGACCACACCTTCTGAGCAACCTCAAAGTTCCTGTTAATACTGTGATCTCCATCTAATAGAATCTCAGGCTCAACAATTGGCACCAGTCCATTGTCCTATAAGGGCAAATATGTGTACGAGTTAGACGATATTTCTGTTTTTTCTCATGGGAAATAGGAAAATGTGCTAGGTTTAGTTTATGAACCTGTGAGATTGCAGCATATCTTGCTAGACCCCATGCAGCTTCCTTGACTGCAAGAGCTGATGGACCATTTGGAATGCTGATCACAGTGCGCCTACAAGGTCAAGGATATTACAACAAATCTAGCATATCATTTTGATGCAGTCGGATGATTTCTTTTCCTTTTTTGTTTTATATAAAAGCGAATAAACCAATGACCACCCATGGTGCTACATAATCTTTTTAGACTGAAAGAAATTGCACAAGGAGAGCTACTACTCTGTGGAAGATCAATTTCTGACTAAATCTGTACATAAAGTAGAATATGTATTTTATTTCGTGTAAAAAGAAGAAGTTGTTGTTGCTAACATCTTTGAAAACTTCTCATATTAAAAAAGAGTTGCATGGTCAATTGGATACCAAGTTCATCTATGCATCCACAAACTTGTACCAACATTATTCACAGTGTTTACAGAGGGTAAGACTCACCATTTGGCAAAACGTGCGCCTTGCTGGTAATATGCAGAGGAACGTGATGCAAGACCATCTAATCCTTGGCACCATGATTCGTCATTGGAGCCAACTAAGGGTACCAGACCCTGAATATAAAAGGTGGAGACAAATTATGTACAACATATTATTTAATTTTGATTGATTGGGAAATACACACTCAAGTCATATTTGATCATTTCATAGCCTAAAGAAAGAATAAAGATCACTTCTGTATTGATTTTCACCCATCTACTTTTCTTGACTATGATCATTTCCAATACCATTTGCTCCATTCCATAAGCAGTGATTATTTATTCCACAAGTAGATACTTTTGAAACGAAAGAAGCAAAATTAGGTTGATCCTATATGTAAAATACCTTTCAAGTTTCAACAAGGCAATGTTTGTTGTCTAGATATAACCATAAATTTAGAAGTAATTCTAGGCCGGAAATGTGATCGATGTCAACTTCCTCATAGTAAGAAAATAGCTTCTTGTAGGTTTATCTCTTACCTTGTCAACCTTGATGCCAGGCACAATGTTCTGCTCAACAAGAACATCAACAATCTTCTTTCCCTCAACAGTAGACTGATACAGTGTTTCCTCAAAAAGGATGGCACCGGATATGTAGTTACCAAGGCCAGGAGCAGACACAAGAAGTGTCCTGTACGCCTGCCGGTTCTCCTCTGTATTTTCCAATCCTATGGATGCCAGGCGCTTGCCACAAGTTGCATTTGACTCGTCCATGGCCAAAATTCCTCTGCCAGGTGATGCAACAGTTTTCTACAGCAATAAAACAAATTCAACAGTTGTCGGATGTAAACTTTATATGCTAAAATCCAGGTCATGTGGATGACTATGATAATGATGAAAAGCATAAGTTGGTCCTTTTAGTCAATCATTCCTCGACAAAAAGCTAAGTTCACTAACCTCTCTCCCTCACTTCGGAAGTGGAAAAAAGTGATTATCATGTAAACGATTTTGAGATAAGAGAAGGAGGAAAATTGATTTTGATAATAAAAGGAGTAGATTAGGAAATGAGAATACTTCTAATAACAGAATAAGTAGAAGTGAACGATGCCATAGTATGCTCATTCTCGCTAATTCAGCGATGTCATCTCATTTAGCAAGCAAGTTTTCAACTTGCCATTAAAAAGAAACACATCAGTTGATAGAGTTTTACAATTACACCAATCTCTTAGTAGATTTGCATTAGTTTCACAATAAATAGCCAGACATATCAACGGCAAAATGAACTACACGATCAAAATCAAAGATATTATACTGCAAAACTATTAAATAATACCAAATCGATCATCTCACACATAGCCCTCCTTCCTGTTAATTTAATTAGAAATCAATCAACCTTCGAGACATAAACCATATACCCAACCTCCCGCCCCCCCCCTTCTCAACAAAAATGGGAAACCCATGTAGTAGGGGAACAAATCCAGAACGAAATGCGGCTCACCGCAGTCTTGATGAGCTCGTCGGAGAAGGCGAGGGCGCGGACGGCGAATTTGACGGCCGTGGGCCTGTGGCCGCCGCCGGCTGCCCGTGAGGCGAACCACTCGGACTTCTTGGGAAGGAAGGACGTCTTGAGGACGGCGACGGAGGCCATGGCGGCGGGGTCGGACCGGGCGTTGGAGGGCGAGTGCGTGGGGGCGTGAGCGTCGGTAGCGACGATGACAAATAATCCAGAGGTGGTGGCCGGCGACGAGGATTTGGAACGTGTGGTGTGGGTTCGCTTTGGAATTTAGCCTGTTTCAGCTTCAAAATTTTAATTTTTACGTTTATCGTACCAATTTTCATCTACAAATATTCATCACATAATTTTTATATATAAATTTTAATATTATTTATTTTATTATTTTTAATTTTAATTCTTAAAATCAGAAATAAATGATAACGTTTATGAATTTTTCACTGTATATTCTCATCTTTTACTATTCTGCAATCTACATTGATATTGTTTCAATAATTTTAACATTTTATACTAAAAAATCATATAAAAACATTTACATCATGAATTATGTAATTTTTTGAAAAATATAAATTTCATAAAGTAAAATTTAGATTTTTAAAAGAAATTATATGATTTATAATGTAGATATTTGATATAATTTTTAATATAAAATGTTAAAGTTATTTGATAAATATGATTATGATGTATAATGTTAAAACAAAAATATATAATAAAAAATTCATAAATAAATAATATTTAATTTTACTTTTTAAATAAACACACATATGTCTCATCAATTATCAGATGTCAACCTAATTTTTTTTTAATTGATATTCATACATCAAATTCCAAAATTAATATATCCAATTCTTAAAAACAATACAACCAATGTTATAATAATACACCGAATTCTTAAAATTCAAGAGCCGGTAAACAATACACCAAAAAAAAACAATACACCGAATGTTATAATAATATACTAATTTTACAATAATCAACGTAATAAAAAGTATAATTAATATGATCTAATACGACCGGCACAACTTATTAACGAAAAAAAAAACTTATTAACAAATTTAGATAACTATTGTGTCTCTTTTAACCGATTACAATAATTTAATCAATCATAAATAACGATATTTATGATTTTTATTAAAATTTAATTATTGATAATGGGTAGATATCATCCATGAGTAAGTTGTCATTTGTCTCGTTCGCAAGATTTTCCATTTTCATTTTTCTGTTTGAACGAGAAACAAAAGCCTCTTGGTTCACAAACATAGATATGTTGGAGTGTTAGTCTTGGACCCTATTTGGTATAAATGTATGATAACATCAATTACACATAATCAAGATTATGTTGACATGGAAATGATCATGAGTGCTGTTTATTTATTACCTGTCTGATACAAAGAGTCTAAAGTTACTGTAGGTGCTTTAATTCCTGCAGTGAATATCAATTGAAAATATACTAATTCATGTAGGGCCTAGATGAGATTCATGTGAGACCCAAGTGAAGAAATAATAACCAAGATTAAATCTCAATCATTCAATAATTGCACCCACAACAATTTTTACTGTGTCAAAATTACACCTTTCACTTAATACACATTATGTTCATCTGTATTGTGCATTCATTATAAGTAAAATCATGCCATGATAAAGGGAAAATTGCATAATCCATGTATTAATTGATAATCGAGCAAACTTATTGTGTATAGTCAATTAAATTAATACCATAATCAATCATGCTAAATGTATTTGATTTGAACCAAATGAAACCCATAACTTCATAAGATTTGACTGGTGGAAATATAGTAATCATATGTTTCCATGCAATTCTCCTTGAAAAGCATGCATCCATGCGTCATTGTTCCAAAGAATGTTTTTGCTTTGCTTATTTTTCTCCCCTCTGCAAATTCACTACAAAAAAACCAACAATAAAGAGATACTATTGGTCTTATCCAATATTTAAATCTTAAAGAATGTAAAAATAACATCATTATCAAAAAATACCATGATTTAGGAAAAAATAACATTAGCATCATCATCATGATGAATAACTAATGTGGAACAATGAACATGCATATGAACACACCATGGTAAACATCTGTTCACAACTTGGAAACATCGTCTATTATTTATGCCAACAATATAACAGAGAGAGCCGAGAACAGAAGAAACAAGAAGTTGGCAAAACTGATATTTACATTGCTACGAAAATTGTTCTAGCTCATACTTTGCTAACCTCTTCAATTGTCCACATTAACCTCGTTGAAATTCCAGTCCCTGACACGATCTC
>JAMKPZ010007397.1:0-14331 GCA_024699675.1 Amphibolis antarctica
CGCCTGAAATGCCGGTACTGTTCCCTTTCAAAAGATCAAGCAAGATGATGCCTACTCAACCAATCGATGATTGAAAAAAAGAAGTAGAAGAAGAAGAAGAAAATCCTGTAGTTGATGATCGATGCCATGCCACCACTGCCATTGCTCAAGGTGGTACCGACCCAATCAATGTGAAGTTCGAAACAAATGCATGCAGGCTTCGGAAGGTAGTGCTGAGGAGCTCTGGTAGATTTCTTCACCTTCTGACTTGTGGTCCTTGAGCTTCCAACTTTTTTTTCAAAAAAAAATTCTGTAAGTACCAAAAGAAGAAGGTACACCATATTAAAAATAAAAACTTTATAAGGAATAGGAGGTTGAATTTGTCCTGTTACAAGTGATGTTCCATGTCAATAACATCTGTATATTTGGTTTCCTCAATGATAATGAATTAATTTCTCAATCTTGGTCAGGAAGGTTCTTCCCTCATGTATGATCAATCTTGTAGTTGTAGACTTTGGGAAGGTTTTTAATTTTTACTTGGGTAAAAGGTTGCCACTGTAGGTGGGTGATTGGTATTCAATGGCATGGAAGTTGGCATACGGTACAGGTCCCCTGACCAGGAATTTGACACCAAACATTTTATCAGTAATTAATGTACCAGCCTTCCTTCAAAGGATATTAATTCTTGAAAGGAGCCTCTGACCTTCCGCCAGATGCCATGCGCCCCCCCCCCCCCTGTCAATGCTTGGTGGGATAGGACCTTGCTTGCATTCACACTTCGGATTATATATATATTTATACATATGTTTGTGTGTATAAATATTATATATATTTATACATACGGTACAGGTCCAGAGGGCAAGCTATAAAGAAAAGTAACCACAGATGGTCCAAGTTTAATAAGCAAAAAACCATCTTTAATTTCCATATCAAAACCAACACAAGCACAATAATTCATTATATGCAAGAGCCAAATGCATTAACTTTCACTAACGAAGGGAAGACAAGCAGTCCCTCACACAGATGAAAAACAGGAAAAAAAGTAGTTCCAGCAAGAAGAGGGTAATGAACAGCACAAGATTTCAAGGTCAAAGTGCAAGAAACAAAACAAAACAAGCAAGAACATGAATGCAGCCACACTTATCCATCATAGATTGGGAAAAGACTTTGCATGAATATAATGCTTAAGAATGGCCTTTTCCTCATCAATTTTCTTCTTCTCCAATGGATCTTCGGTTTTCACTTTCCTTTTTTCATCTAAGATCCACTTAAAAAGCTCCTGCTGATCCTTTTCAGGGATTGCTGGAAGTGTCCTTACAGAGGCTGGAACAGGGTGGATCATTTGGGTGCTAGCCGGTGATTTTTCTGTAGTAATCGCCTGCTTGCTCTCAGCTGGAGCAGGAGCTTCTTCCTGGACCTCTTCAGTTTCAACATACTGCTTTTTTGTGGTTCTTGTCAGCACATAAGCTGTAATAACAGGTGATAACATTACATACAAGGATATCAGAAGGAAAATAGCATTGTCATGCTAAAAATGCAAGATTTATGCAGAATTGCAAATTGTTCTGAATCATCCAAAGATGACATTTTGATACAAAAACATCAACATGGTTCATTACAACATAAGACACAACTTCCTACCTTAATTCAACACAATTTTTTCTTGCACCAACTACAGTCCGATGGGAAGATCCTAAAGTAATCCGGAAAATTAACATAAGAAACATCCATCAACACAAGGGTTCACTTATAAATGCCTTCTTTTGCATCACCGAGCCACAAAATTATCACCAATATGACTTTTGGATTTTGTGTGATTACTTTTTCCAATATCAGAATTTAATTAATCATACGGAAACCAGTAAAAAGACATTACATGAATTGCTTATATGAGAAGTCGTAAAATATTCCAGCTCACTCAGCAGCCCTTGGATGATAAATAAAACTAATTATTCTGGCAAAATTCATTACTTAATTATTTGTTGTAAATTGTCATCCTTATATGGTCCAAAGTCTCCATCTAGACAAAGCAAATGACTAGAAATGCACGACCTAATCACATTATGGGAGCACTCATCCTGACAACCAGCTGTTTAGGACATGGACACAAAAGGGTAGGGCACGATACAGAGTCATCCAAATCTCCATCTGTCTCTATCAAATCATGATGCTGAGAGATAAATCCAGATGCATGATTAAGATGTTTGATATGTTAGTCGTTTAATTAATCAATTTTGGGTGCTTGATTAATTTTGGACTTTGGATATAATCATCAAGCATGAACTTGCACATATTTTCCTTTGTTAGTAGTGTTGAAGTAAGTCTTATATTAGGAAATAAAAAATCCTCGAAGGGACACGTGGCTGCTGGTGGGACTTCCTGCAGTTTCTGCTTGCGGTTCGTGTTGAAGCTTGGCTTGAGGACTTTCAAGATGGATGAACACTATGGCTTAGATCGGCTTAGGCGGTTGCAGGGTGTTCGGGAAGACTCAATTTGTGTCCATTTCTCTTTTTACTTGTTGCTTGTTTCTATTTCTACCTTGAATGGATTTTGCTTGTGAACTATTTCATCATTTTGGTTCTTTGCAAGCTACCTCTGCCTGATGAATAAAATCTAGAGGTTTTTCTTAAATTAGGTATGAGTGGATTTAGTTCTACATTGGTTAAGCTTATCTTCTATGTGTTATATAGTCCCTATAAAAGAGGAATTATGTTTAGTTAATGAATTAATCTTCCTCTTTCTCTTATTTTTGACAAGTATTACAAGTGCAATTTCTAACATATGTAGAGATGTTAATATTTTTTCCTTTGGTGCACTTGCATTTTTACAAAGGAATCATTATTTTGGATATACACAACTCCTACTACAGCCATCATCTTATATGACATCATAAAAATTGAGATTTTGTTTTCTTTAATTTGTTCTATAACCACTTTGAAAATTAACATTATGCACATCAGTACATTGACATATTTTGCTTCCTTGATGTAAGGTTTGTTTTGCATTTTTGAAAATTCATTGCTTTAGAAACAAGATGTCTGATTAACAAGAAGTTGGATTATACATAAGGCTCAAAATTTCCAATCGTATATATAAAAAAGTAGCAGAGCATCAAATGAAGGGAAATGTCAGTATCATCAGTTACTAGCAAATGTATTCAATAAAAAGTCAACACCCACAAAAATGAGGTTGTTCCAAATGACATTGTTTTGAATGGACTTTGATCTAATACAGCAGTGAAAGGAAAACATGGAAAAAATAACAAAAATAAAGTCCATGAAAGAGGGATGACATAAATAAAAAGGAAAAAAAGTGACGATGTGGAGGATGAGCAGCCATGATAATCTGATCTATGATGCAAGTTTGACACTCATATTTTAAAAAACAGTCTCTAAAGTGTGTGGTGCAACATTGCATCCACTAAATCCATTGTCCATGTGCATGCATCCAGCACAAAGCAAAATTTTGTATTAAATTGTTGGTTTTGACCCTTGATACAATTTAATGCATAATATGTTCCTATGGATGACATTTTCATTCCGATTTGACAGGTTAAACCAAAAAACCATGACTTGAAAACTTATGCAAATAAGAGCGAATTATTGATATAGGGTGTGTCATGGTAAATAATTAATGTTTTAAGAATTATAGATGTTTATCTTTATATAATATTAAAGAAACTTATGGGCTTGATAGGGTATTCTCCTAAAAGGGCAAAGTGAACATAAAGCAACTAACAGTAGTGTAGCTATGGAGTGTCTGTTTAACAATTATCTGAACGGTACCATATCCAAGACAAATCTTCATTTAACTTGGTGTAAGCACCTCCTAAGCAGAAACAAGAAAAAAATGGAAAAGATATGTTACATGATACTCATAAACTTTTATGGTAAAAAACATGTTTCCATGTCTCATACCAGAGAATTACTCAATATATTTTTTAGTTCCCTATGTTTATTTAGTGCTTTAGCAAGTTTTAAACTCTATGCCCTTGGCACAGTGGTAGGTAGGGTGTTTTTGTTGAACAGAAGGCATCCCAGAGCAAATAAAGGGACTGCACAGTGGAGCTGCAAGCAAGGAATCTTGTCCATCTGAATTATAATAGAATAACGAGAATTTCAAAATCAATCAAATAATTGGAATATCAAGTGGTATAATACCAAGCTTGTGTTTTGACCAGGTGAGCTCCACTTTACTGGGAGTACTACCAAATTTCTATTGCAGATAATGGCCTCATTTGGGGTTGGCTTTAACTAACTTTTAAAATCACTTCTAACATTATTATTACTATATAAATTTTAACATATAAATTTCCATCACCTTAATTATCATGCAGATTCAACTTTATTCGCGAAATTAATTTCAACTTTAGTTTAATCTAACTCCTGAAGCTAACGGAAGCTAACACCAAATGAAGCCAATGATTTCTACCCTTCGCTGACAACTCCTGGAAGCTATAGAAGTTTATATAGCACAAATTCACATTGTAAATGAGAGGGTCCACTGCTTAATAAATGATTGGCCCAACCACACAACACCACTCAAAAATTCAAGGTCTGTATCCACACAAAGATTAGTCCCTTCAAACCGTCCCAAACATTTTCAATGACAGATTCCCCAACTTGAGCATGAGAACGATCCACCTTTTTACGACCATCAGCTTCAAAGGGATTAGGGCTTGTTTGCAACCCCAAAATCTCCATGATCATTTCACTTCAGAAACACCATTTCCCTCAAAAATAGGGTTTAGGAAAGACACACCCCTCACAATGAAAACATCAATTCCAGCAACCGCAAGAAGGGCCACCATTTTCGCAAATACAGCAAATCGAAAGCAGAGTGGTCCAATCTCAACTGACCTCCAATAGCGAAATTGATGGCGAGCACGAACGGGAGCAAGCGTTTGACGAACGACTTCTTCGGAGCGGCCGGGGGTGGTGGTTGCGGTGATGCAGTGGTAGCCCCCGAAGACGATGATGTTGAAGCCATGGAAGGCGGTGGCGGTGGGGGAGCTGGAGAAGAAGGCGACGATGACGATTGTGATGCCGCCTTGGCTTTCTTCAGCTGGGCTGCAATAACAAGAAGACCCAGAGATCAGATTTGGATTCAGAGGCAAAACCCCAAGAGACCAGAGATTTGTTTGAATTTCGGTGGCAAAAATTGGTTATTTGGCCCAAAGATTGAACCTTTAGGGATCAGAACCTTTTGGGGGTTTGTGATGGAAGAGTTGGGGACTGCTTTTTGGTGGCAACACCTCTGCTGCACCTGTTGTCTCATCCTTTCCCATTTCTATTCTCCTCTCACCTTCTCTTTCACTCTTCCGCTCTTTGTTGGCACCATGCTGTTTTGGTGCCTTCCTGCTTAATCCTAAATTTATTCCTCAGTATCAAAATACTCAATGTACCTATTTGCATGAAATAGTAAATATGAGTTTTGTTAGATTTGGGTCAGGTTTCTTTTTTTTTTCTCAAAATTTTCAAAATTCAAAAATCCTTTCATAAAGCTTCTAATCTCCTATTTCATTTATATATTTCTTTTTCATTGCTTCTGAGCAACCAACCATTTCAGATCTAAGGAGAACTGAAGAAGATGTTTCAGTGAAGTCCTCTGCATATTCATTTTCTCGTACCAAACTGATGTTTGTGGGCTATGATTTGTGCTTGTTTGGTTATGCTCCCTTTGTTCTCTGTGAAAATGCTTCTGCATTTCTTTCCCTTTCCTTTTGGTTTGGTTGAGTATGTTGTCTCCCACTTTTCTTGACATGTGTTGCCATGACAGTCACTGAAACACACAATACTACCTCATGCTGCTACAGTCAGCTCTTTGAAATTTGGAAAATGATCAAGAATTTCTTTGCTTGTTCCAAGGAATCCATAAATCAATCCAAGTTAGGGGTGTAAACGAGTAAGAGTAGAACTGTTGATCTACTAAACATTTTAGTTAATCTACTACCAACTTACTCATTATCTTGGTAGATGAGAATAAAGATAAATTGTTTAAGGTCACCTGATGATCTGTTGGTTCATAGATATCTATGTAATTCCACATAGAAAAAACATTGTAAAATAGAAACATGATTTACAGGATGTTTAGGTTCACCTGCTATCACAAGTTTCTGATTCATATGTTATTTATAATTTTTTAGAGCCTTTTAGGATAAATAAATTCATTAAATAGGGGTACTTTTTGCTTAAAAATAGATAAAAAATTCAAATTTTATCAATTATTATCTAAATAGGTAATGAATAAAATAATGATTGATTTTTTCTTAATAAGTATTAACTAGATTCACTGTATACTAAAAAAAGGTAAATATGGATTACAGTAGACTGTTTATTCAACTTGACATGACTTAACCACAAGATTCTGGTCCTTGGGGACAGACAACTGCATCTGTCTTCTTGTGCTAAAGGATGCTGGTATGATGTGAGGGGATGCTAAATCCTAAGGAATCTAATTCCGTGTACAACACATGGAACATGTCAACCTAAAACAAGGTTGAGTGCTGGAAACTTAACCACATGAATCTGATCTAAAACAAGGGTCTAGAATTGGCATAATCATTGAGATAGATGGAATCCTGCAAGGTTTAAAAATCCCACACAACTAGCGCCAACTATAATAGAAGGCATACAAAAAGAAATCTGAAAGGATGGAACCAATAAAATAGTTACAAAGAATATCCCAAAACATGGGCACATGTTTTTCTCCTCAACAAATGGTCACATGGACCCAAAATCCTCCAGCTGTTTCCTGGAAAGAGATATCAGGGAAGTGTTTTTGATCAAGACAACCGATCTTCAATTGTTGCTTGGATGAATAATTCATAGGAGAAGCCTTGAGGTGGGAATGCCAACATCCATCTCTGCCTGGCACTGGTTAAAATATACACCAGATTCTCTTTCAATGAAAGATCATTCTGTATGCGGATGGGTTGAAGAAGATGGACGTTAAAATTTGGCACCGACAGCTGAGGCAAAGTCAAGTTACTGCTTCTGCAACAGTAGTTGGCTTGTTTATGGGGGGTATCGACCTGCTTTGGGATGATGATGACATAAGCCGAACTTGCCATGAAGAATTTCCATTTACTTGTCATGAAGAACTCCAGTCTTCGACCTCAGTGTTGAAAACAAAGCTTGGGAACACTGTTGTGATCTCTCTGAATTCACACACAAGACAATGTTAGTTTCCCATATCTGCAATCTTGATTAAATGCAAAAGAAACTAATGTAGATTTGTATCAACAATGAAAAGAAGAGAAATATGTGGAAAACCAAGGTGAATAGCTCAAGTTGCTCAAAGTTTATGATCTTGTGTGTCCCGCCTCCTAAAATTAGTCTAGTTGGCATGATTAATGATGTAAAGATTACAAGTGCTCATAAGCAGGTTCACAACAAACAAACTATTTCAAAATCCTGAATTGTGTGCTAAACCCAAGAGAATTTCTCTTTTTGCCAAAAATGCCTTTGTCCCGACAAAGGCGTTATCCAACAACTCATCCATTTTTCATTCTAGTTATGCATTTACCTTACAACATAAGCAGCAGACACATCCAACATTCTTGCCTCAAGAAAAAGATGAAACACACCCTCTGATGGCCACTCACTATGATAACTTGCATGCAAGCAAAAGGTGAATGTGGTTTAATGGATTTAAAAACATGAAACAAATGTATGAGCCGGACTATCAAAAAATTTTGAATAAGGTTCTTTTAGAGTAAGGTCAAGTTGGACTTCCTAAATGGAAATAAGTCAAAATCTCCGAATAAGACCACAATGAAGGTGTTCCATCAGAGGTAGGAATAGGAACCAATGCAGACGAATTAGGAACAAAATTATCATATTACTAATAGCAAATTACAATGCCAGGTATATAGAAGCTGAGTACCTACTTTAGATAAGGAAGTGTCATATTCCTCAAAAGGGAAGGGTGTCGAACAACAAAATCTCTCCACTCCTCCTTGTTGATCTTACCATCATTATCAGCATCAGCTTCTGCAAATGTCTGTAAAATTAGAAGGGGAAGTTAGAACCTAATGTTCCTGGAAGCTAAAAAAAACAAGTGCTTGATAACAGCAGCATCATACCTTGTTAATTAGATCTTCAAGGCGATCATTAGACAGCTTCCATCCTGACTCAGTCAGAATAGCAATTACCATTTGTTCAACCTAAATAGAGTAGCAAGTTTTATTAATACCTCAGACAAACTTTGTTTACACATAGTTTGATTACAGAGGGTATGTACATAACAGGCTGAGGATGATATCAAGGGAAGAACTAGAAAATTCTGAAAATTGTCCCTTTTTTAATTTTTTCCTCTAAAGATCAAATCCAAAGGACAGAACTCACTGAAAACCTTAGTGGTCTAAAAATACTAAATGCTGGAATTCCGTGATAAGAAACATATTTAACTTAGGATGATAGGACTGAATTGCATATTATACTTTGATGATTGAGTCAGAGATTAAATAAAATATCTAGCGAAGTACTGAATGATGTTCTTTGATTTTTTCAAAAATGCAATTGGTGATCATTGTTTCCAATGAGTAAAATGTACTATACTGTGATACTGGGAAATTACAAGCATGTGGCACATACTTCTTCACGCTCAATATATCCAGTCTGCCGCAAATCATACATCCTAAATGAAACTGCAAAGAAAAGAAACAGACTAATCAACCATATTTAACATCAATATATGCTCCATTATTATCAGAATATCCCCAAGGAAACCAATGCTTACAATCAATCTTCTCCTCCAAAGAAGCATATGGATGGAAGACACTAAGTGCATGAATAAATTCTTCAAATTCAATTACTCCATTTCTCTTCTCGTCAAAAAGATCAAACACCTAGAGTAATGTTTAGACAAATTAAAATAAAAAAATTTCTGTCAGGCACATAAGCCTTTCGTGGAATAATTTGGTTCAGAATACTACGTTAAATTCCCAATATCAACAACAAAGTATACATGTACAGGAAAAATTTGTTTGTAATAAAACTGTCAGGTAGGAGAACAGTTGGAAAATAATAAGCACTATCAGGTATATAAGCCTTTTGGGAAATAATATAGTTAAGAATATTATGCTATAGCTAAGAATAATATTGCTAAGAAGTTGTAGACAAATAATGAAATTAATGGAGAATGAATATTAAAGGCTGAAAAAGTTTTCATTCACTTCTCAAATTTGGTTAGATATGATTTTCAACCAAAGTAAGAATATCAATAGACATGATTAATTAGTGGTAAGGGATATTTTCAAAGCATTTAGGACAATACCAACAATCAATGATTTAACTCTCTCTTACATACAAGTGCACTTGTAGGATTTAACAAAGATGTTAAGATGATTTTCTCACATTTTCCTCGATGGGTGCAACTCTCACTTTACTCCCGATGAATAATTCATCTCAAGGTATTTAGAAGACAAGCAATAAAAAAATATACAAAATATCACAATTATCCTAATTCTACGGCAATAAAATGAACATCCAATCAAACATACTTTGACATTCTACCATCTGGAAAAATGGAAAGCAGACATTTGTTATATTAAAAGCAGCACAAAAGAAGGTGCTGAGGTGGTTAGGTTCATTTTATGATGTCATTTACACAAGATTGTTATTCATGATAGTCGACATATAACAGTAGATGCAGACAATGAAAATGGGGATTAGAGAATAAAAGAAAAGGTAGCAACATTTACTCTGTCTAGAAACAGATTCGCACTCCTGGAACTTGTCTTGAAAAGAGCCAGCTGAAGTTCTTCCTACAGTACAACGCCCAAAGAGTCACACCAAACCATTGTATCACTTGAAAATCAAAAACCAGACAAATCCAAAGTACCCAATGTCCAAGTATAGAAATGAGAGATGCATTATTGTCAACATTAACAAGAAAAGCCCTCTTTTAGCCCAATTCTAATGAATTGATGTTGATATTGATTGCGTTTTTGCTTGAACTCAAACCCAAGAAATTCTTCTCACAAGAGAAGTGAAATCAAGTGCGCTATGTGTTAAGCACCAACGCTTTGAACGAATTATTTTACCTTATGGATGAGACCATCGTCGATAATGGAGCTGCTCACCCTTTTGAATAGCTCGTACAACGCCTCGACTTCGTTAACGGTAACTGGAAAATGAGGAAACGGCAACGAAATTGCCAGCAAGAAAAGGGACTCAGAAATTTCGGAGAAAGCAAAAAAAAGGCGTGATTTTTAAGGGAACCCACAATTGGATCCCTTGGCGAGGGCGGCGAGGCCGTCGAAGTCGAGCCTCCGCTTTCTCCTGGGGTTCCGGCGGGGGAAGAGGAAGGACCTGGACGCGCCGGCGGCAGTGGCGGCGGTGATGGTGCCGGACGAGGAAGGCTGGAGATCGAAGCACTCGGAGAAGGCGAAGAAGATGGCCTCCACAATCGCTATGATGGGTATGAACGCCGTGCATAGCTTCTCCCCCAAGGACAGAGATCCCGATCTCGACCTCTGTACCAGACCCACAACAACAACAACAACAACAACAACAACAACAGCAACCACAACACGGTTTTCGTCAGGAACAGAGGAGGTTGCGGGCAGGTGGGAGGGAGGAGGGAGTCACGAACCACGACGCTTACCGGAGAATGAGAGGCAGAGGGGTGAACACGTTGGTGGTCCATGGCGGCTGGTGTCGGGACGTACATGGAAGACGGGAAGTGGCCACCCAACGTCACAGCGAAACAGGGGAGACGACGCAGACGATCAAATTTTCGTCTTGTTCTCTCTTTCTCTCTTCCTTCTTATCCAACACAAGTTTGGGAATTGGCATTGGAATCATTCAACATGATGACGCTCATGATTAGGAAGCAATTTTTTGTTGTTCTCCCTTCCATTGACACCCCTAAGCTTTGCAAATTGCAGATGGACTCTTCCAATCTTCTCATGTGGGCAAAAGCCAACTTTGACCTCTCCTTCCAACACACCTCTGAATCGAAGTTCCCCCAAAAAAACTAACTTCTCCCGTGCAACTTGAATAAAAACAAACCATCTTTTAACGAAACCTTAAAAGGCTGACGTCCAGTGCAAAAGCCTGGCTCTCTGGCTTATATATACCACAGAATTTTGGAAGCTTATCCATGTTTCGTCGAATATGTTGTACACAGATGCATATGAAAATGTCAAACACCCATTATGTGGTGTAGGATGCATGATTAAATGAGATCGAATATATATTGTAAACACCTTCATTTTCAGATTCATCTATCTTCCGCATTCAATGACTTACGACAACTAATTAGGTTATTAATGTCTATTTACTAGAAAATAGCAGGCTTGCTCTCATTATAAATATGATACGAGAAGTGGTTTGTGACTAAACTAGAAAACAAGAAAGAAAGCTAGAGATGTTAATAGGTCGTGCCAGTACAGCTTGGTACGAAAATTCTTTCATGTCATGGGTCGTGTCTGGGCCAGACCCCTAAGTCGTTCGTGTCGTACTAGCATGACACGAATTCTAGCATAAAATAGGCACGGCTTGGCCCAGCACGAGACTACCAGGTGGGTTGCGGGAGGAGGGGAGACCTGGTCGCCGGGTTGTGCAGCTAGCAGGGTGAACGGTCATATGCATGGGAGGGAGGGGGTTGAATGGGTTGTATGGTGTGGTCGACGGGGGGGATGGGCCGTCGGGTCATGTGACCGGTAGGGTAAACGGTCACGTGTGTCGGTGTGCGGGAGGGGGCTTAACGGGTCGTGTCGCCGGCGAGGGGGATGGGCCGTCGGGTTGTGCGGCCGACAAGGTGAACGGTCATGTGCACAGGATGAGGCAAAATGGGTCGTATGGCTGACAGAGGGACTGGCCGCCAAGTCATTGGGCCAGCAACTGGGGTGAACGATCGCATGTGTTAGTGCGCGAGAGGGGGCTGAACGGGTCATGTCGCCAGCAGGAGGGATAGGCCGCCGGGTTGTGCAGCCAGTGGGGTGAACGGTCATGTGCACGGGAGGAGGCAAAACGAGTCATGTGGCCGGCGAGGGGACTGGCTGCTGGGGTGAATGGTCACATGCACCGATGCATGGGAGGGGGCTGAACGAGTCGTGTCGCCAGCGGGGGGGATGGGCCGCCAAGTTGTGTGGCCGGTGGGGTGAACGGTCATGTGCGCGAGAGGAGGCAGAATAGGTCATGTGGCCGGTGGGGGGATGGGCTACCAAGTCACTAGGCCAGTCGCCAGGTTGTGCGGCCGACGGGGTGAACAGTCGCGTGTGCGGGAGGCAAAACGGGTTGTGTAGCCAGCGGGGGGACGGGCCATCGAGTCATTGGGCCGGCAGCCGAGGTGAACAGTCACTTGTGCGAGCAAGTGGGATGGGCTGATGGGGAACCGTGCTTGGGTCGACCGCTAGGTCACGGCTTGCAAGGTGCAATGCAGCAACAGTCGGCACGCTTACGCGCAACGGGCGGCCCACTTCCACACAACGAGTGGCCCACTTCCACGCAATGGGTGGTCAGCTGCCGGGTGAAACGGTCGGCTGCCACATCAATGGCTCAACCAACTTTTCTTTGTAAATTGAGGAAGTTGGATTTTGTTTTTCACCCAACTCACTTCTTATCTCCTTCACTCCAAATTCTCCAAACTCTAATCTCAATTCTCAATTCTCAATTTCTCAAATTTTCTCACTCAAGTCACAAACAATGGCGCACTACCAAGGCCAAAGTTCTAGAGGCTATGGATATCCTCAAAAAAACTTTCCTGAAGCTAAAGTAACACCGTCAATGGAGACTACTAGAGCTTCAACTTCAACTGTGTCGCCAAGGAAGTCTCGGAAGAGAGCTTCCATCTAGTCAAAGTACACAATCATGATGAAAGCTGTAGCGGACGGCACAGAAGAGGAACGAGCATTCTGCAACCTCTGTAACACTGACTTTTCTTGCAAAATGTCTCGTAGTACAGGTCATTTAACTAGGCATATTAGTACATGTGAAAATAAGAATAAGGATAAAATAATTCAAACTCAACTTTCTTTTACTCCTGAGGGTAATGTTAGTTCATGGACTTTTGATTCTAAAAGGGCTAGGGACTTACATGCTAGATTTATTTGTTCAGAAGATTTACTAATAAGTTCTGGAGGAAATAAACGTTTTGATAATTATATTAGTAAAGCATATTGTCCACAATATAAACATGTATCTAGAAATACTATTATGTCAAATATTATGATTTCATTTAATAAGCTTAGATTAAAACTTATTAATGTTATGAGTACAATAATGACATATATAGCATGCACTTCAAATATTTAGTCAGATAGAACTAAGGATGGATACATAACTGTAACTGCACATTATATTGATCAAAATTGGATTTTACAAAAAAGATTAATAGGATTTAGAAAAATTCAACATCCACGTACTGTTAAAACAATTTTTGCAAACATTATGGAAATTTTTGATTTATATGGAATTAGAAATAAAATAGGTACTATAACTTTTGATAATGTAGCTAATAATACTATAACAATACCAATGTTTAAAACTAGAATAAGTCCACCAAATGATTTTAAATTATTTCACCAAAGATGTATGTGTCATATAATTAATATTATTGTACAATCAAGTGTAAAAGAAATTGAAATTTATATTGAACTTATTAGGAATGCTGTAAGTTTTATAACTAGTTCAGAAAAGCGACAGCAACAATTTGATAAAACATGTGATACTTTTGAAATGCCGCATAAAAAATTCTCTTTAAATGTTCAACATAGATGGAATTCATTATATTTAATGTTAGAAAGTATATTACCATATGAAATTCCAATAATGTCTTTATATAATCGTCATCATTGTGATGATTATTAAAAACAATTAACTAAGAATGATTTTAAAATTGTAAAATGTTTTGTTGAATTTTTAAAACCTTTTTATGACGCAACGGTTAGATTATCAGGAATTTATTATTCTACATCTGTCTATGTGTTACATCATTTATATGATATTTCATGAGTTTTTAATAAATATGAAGCATATCCATTGTTCGAACCAATAGTAAATAACATGGAACAAAAATTTTTAAAATATTGGAATGAAATCCCTACATTATATATATTTCATGAGTGTATACTTAGATCCTAGGTGTAAAATAAGATATGCTAGTAAATTAATTAGGAGAATACAAATGAGTTTAGGTGTAGATTTAGGATTAAATGTTAGTACAATAGAAGAATAATTAAATCAAATATTTGATTTATACATACAAAGATATGAATTAAGAATAGAACATTCTCCTCCATCAATGTCCACAATACCAGAATCAAATGTTAGACCATCTTTAGATTCTTAGGCATTTTTACAAGATCCAAGATTTGATGAAGATATTCCAACATCATCATCA
>JAMKPZ010007398.1:0-14823 GCA_024699675.1 Amphibolis antarctica
TTCCGCGCGGCTGTCATCGGCGGGAAGGGAAATTTTTTCCGCGCGGCTTTTTTTTTCCAACACTCTCTCTCTTCATCAAACAGCCGTTCATCTTTCATCCAACGGGTGCCTACAGAACTGAGTTCTGTAGGCACCTATAGAACCATTAAACATATATATATTAGAATTTGTTGTGAAACATATCGTGATACTTTTCATATAACGTGATATCTTATTAAAGTATTCTGTATATAACATATGTACGGTGACTTTAATAATATTATGTAAATTTTATTTTATTAAAATTAATTAGTCATTGAAAAAGAACTCATAAATGTTACTGAGAACTTAATTCCACTGCATCACAAACTATTTTTCTTAACATAATAAAGTCCAAAATTTAATTACAACTAATAAATAAGCTCACACGTACAATTAAGGCTCCCAGCTATGGTCTCCTGCATAATTAATCAAGTTATAAACAGCAGGCCACTATTTCACATAATTAATCATGCCTCAAGATCTTAACAACAAGAAAATCAATGGGCTACAACTTAATTGGTGATTAGCTTTTTTTTTTTTTCTCTCTCTCTCTCTATATATATATATATTCACTTAATATGCAACAATTAGTTTGATTGATAAATGCACATCATTTAATATAAACGATATCTACGATAACGAATTTGCACATCGATCCATAACAAATGTGACTGATTTATGGTAACAATTTTTAGGTTCACGGTGATAGATTACAAATACACATCATTATAAGTCTGTTTTGTTGCAGTAAAACCAAAATCATATATGTAGGTAGTATGCATAAACGTGAGAGTATAGCACACTCTTTTAATTTGCATTGAATTGGGTTTAGCACTTGATCTCTTTCTAATATATATTTTCACATAGAATTAAGCATGAAATAATCATACAATAATGGACAAATTAATGAGCTTACGTGAGTGAGAATATTTCCTATATTATACACATGCATGCGTACAAGTTTCATCACTTCCTCTTTCATTGCAATACTATTTCAGAAAAAGAAGACAAAATTTCTAAAGAAATTTCTCACATACATACGTAACAATATAACATCGATCTGTGTCATCTACAAATTGATATTACACTTTGTACATAAAGTTTGGTGATAAATTTTTCTACAGAAAAAACAACTGTCATAAATGCATGTGTTCGTGTTTTCATTCCGGCCATTGTTAACATGTGACGTGAAGACAAAGGAGGTATCAGTTGAAAAGATGTGTAATTCTTTACGCTACCATAATTGTTTCAACTTTTACCATTTTTTTTACCTTTTCCGTTCTAAAAAGTAATTATTGGAGCAACCAGTGGAATTAACGGAGGTGTCAACTACATCGTGTTTAATTAAACGTACTTAAATTATGTTTGTATGATATAATTTGATAAATTATTTTTCGATCACATTTTTGTAGTTTTAGACCTATTTTTAACACGTGAGTAAAATTAATAGAGGTATCAATTAGACCATATTTAATTATATTGATAACATCTATAGTCGAATTACATTGACACGATAAGATTTGATTGATTTTGTATTTTTGTGTTTGAGTCACTTTTTCTGAATTTAAATCTTATCTATAACTATCTTTTAATATTTATAAATTATTTTAATTTTTAATAAAATAAAAAAAATAATTTAAAAATTAAATTATATTAAATCAATCAAAAGACTAGACATAACCTAATAATCTATAAAAAATTTAAGTTACGTCGACTCCACGTAATTCATCGACACATTTAAGCAAAAATCTTTTAAAAGAATTGATTTTTTTATAAAATGCGAACATGTATTTTCTTTTTACGTTTGGTGTATTCGGTAATAATTTTTTTTAACTTTGAGAATAAGACAAAGTTAAAATTAAAATTAATTTCGTAAATAAAATTAAAATTATATAATAATTTAAGTAATAAAATTTTATACGTTAAAATTTATGTAATAGTAATAATATTAAAAATAATTTTAAAATTTTAAAAAAAGGGTTAGAATCAAACGTAACCGAACATCTATTCTAACGTGATTATATATTTGCTCTTTTTCTTTCTACTGTAGCTTTGTGACGTCGTACGCTTAAAAAAAAAATCAATTTTTAATTTGGTGTTAAAAATAAGTTTCAACATTTTTTCTACGTACAAACAACCCTGTTATTACGTTTTTTTGGTTGAATTTCACGGACACGAACGTCACGTATTTTGGCGTACCACACAAACGGTCAAACGTCTGGGGTTCGGAGGACTCGGATCCGGATCTGGATCCGGACGAGGAGCGGAGCTCGGACGGGCAGGCGGGTCCAGCGTTGCCGTGGAATGCATTATTGATTAGGCGGAGGCGAACATCAAAAATTCAATTGCCATGGCATTTAAACGTCCACTGAAAACAAAGTAAGTAGATTACTACCACTCAATATAAATAACATCCCATCACTCACACGTCACGACAAGCTCTGATCACAGCTGTAAACCTCCTCCTACTCCTATTATTTTTTTCATTCAGATTTCTTTTTTTTCCAGTTATTTTTTTATTAATGAAGATTTATATTGTTTGAAAATTTTGAAAAAAAAATTTAACTTTTTTTAAGATATTTTGGTATTTATGTATCTTGAAAAATATAAAAAAAATTTATAATTTATTTTTATTATAAGTATAATTTTTTTTATTATCATTTTCACATATTGTGTCTAGAAAATTACGATAATTAATAAAAAATTCATTACAACGTATTTTCTTTGATTTCGTCATTTTATCTGACTTGACTATTATTAAATTTGTGATTGCAAAAAAGTGAAATGATGTTTAAAATGTTAAAGTATAGAATATTTATAATTTTTTTAAGTTAATTTTTTAAAATTTTTACAAACATACATTCTACAATTTGTTTTCATTTCTTAATTTTTATTTTTATTTTTTATTTTTTAAATTTCAAATAATCTCTAAATTTCGAAATTTTTTTTGTTTTTCCTAACTGGAGCCGGAGCAACAACAAACCGAGGGAGGGAGGAAGGGGAGGGATGGGGTGGCAATAAATTATTCTGGGGATCGGGAAAATGTGGTCCAAAGGAAGAGAATGATGCAAATAAACGTTATCGTTTGGTTGCATGTTGCATGATTTATTGCTTCATGGGCGAGAGGCGAGCGAGAGGAAAAAATGGAAAAGTGTGATGTATATCCAGAGGAAGGGTGAGGGGTAGTTTGGTGATTTTGGGAGAAGGAGCCGATTGCTTGGTTCGTGGAAAAGGCGGGGACATGGATAAATAGTAAAATAGTGGGGGAAAGAAAAGAAAAGAGGGTTGGAAAGGTTGGGGGAAAATGGCAAAAGCTAGTTGTGAAGAGTAGGTATGGGCCAGGACAGTTCCCTGGAAGAACCCATTCATTCACCAGCTTGCTTCTCTTGCCCTCTATCTCCATCTCTTCTTTGGCTTTGTGGGTTGCTGTTTACGGTACAAGGTTGGCCTTGGTGGAGGAGAACCTGATGCGTTTGATGTGTGTTTGTGGGTGAGTGGGGGTTGCTGTTGAGGGGACTCGCCCCCATCTTCTTCTACTGAATCTCTCATTGCTTGCTTGCTGCTGCTGGGCGTGTGGTTCTTCTTCCCACAAGCCCATATCGCTAAAAAGTCTATCTCTATTTCCATCTTGGGTTTTGTTTGTTCCTTTCCGAGGAATGCTTGCTTGGTGGCTACCTGGCTCGTCACTCCTCTCATCCGTGGTGGGCATCTCTATTTGAGCGAGGAGAGGGCCGGTGATGGTGGCTGTGGAGCTTTGGTATGATTTTATGGTGCTTGCTTCTTGGTTCGATCTTTTTCGTATCCTCCTCTCCTTTTTGGGTATTGGGTTCTTCTATATATGTATCGCCGTCTTCCTTGATCGAAGCTTTTCTGCTTGTCTTCCTTCCTAGCTTGCTTCCTCCAGCTTGGTGGCGCGCTGTTGATTTCATTTCATTTCATTCCACTTCTTCACCGTTTGCTCCCCTCGATCTCTCTTGCCTCTACCGCCTGGTTTTTATTCAGTTTTCGTCCTCTCAAAACCCAGATCTCGACACTCGATCCGCCGCCAAATTCTTCAGTCCCAGGTGTTGTTGCAGTTCGATGCTTAATTAGTCTCCGTGCTCCTTGCTCCCGATCAATGGGTCTGCGCGTGCGATCTCTCGCGTCTCTAGCTCTCGCCCCCCTCTTTCCCTTCCCTGGCTCCTTCAAATCAGATAACATGTTATTTCATGTGATGGGTGTGCTCTGAAAGCGCTGTTTTCGATCCAATCCACTGCTCTCTCTCTCTTCTCTCTCTCTAGCTTTTTATTATTTGGGTTCTTCGAATAGCCCGGCTTGTGTTGCTGGTTAATTTTCAGCTCCCTTTTTGCTTGCGAACTAGCTTGTGTACCTGGATCTCTCTCTTCCTCCCTCTTTTCTGTTTTCTCCTCCACATAAAATGACGCTTTTGGAAGCTACTCCTGCACTGATCTGCTAAGTTTTTCTCAATCACTACAGAAACGTCAAGCATACACTTGGGGTCTGTCTCATCACCACAGCATGTATTTGGGTCTTGCTTGACTCTTGAAGCACTATTCCATTCTCCTTTCCTCTTTTGTTCAGATTTGTGGCCACCTTGTGCTCTTGTGCATATATTTTAATGACCAATCATCAACTTTTTTTTTTCCTTCTTCTTCCCACTGATGATCCCTCTTGACGTTTTGGTTTCCTTTTGGGTCATTTCTAGCAGGTACAAGTGACAAAAGCTTCCGACTGTTGATTCTCCCCCCTTTGATTTGCTGTGTGGGCTTGAACCATCCCGCAACCCAAATCGTCCGTTGTGCTTGATGCCAATCACAAGGGTAGGACTTGTGAAGCTCTTGTTGGAGCTTCTTCTTCTTCTTCCAGTGGCACCCTTCTGCAACACCGGCAGTAAAACGGAGAAGGCTCTCCTCAGATGTTACCCATTGGAAGCCGTCCAGACCACTCATGTTCTTCTTACAAGGTTCCTCAACTGAACAGTGATGAGAGGAGTTCTGACGATAGAGTTGCCCCTCTAGCGGCAGATCCGTCTATCCAGACGCCCCATTTCTCCATCAGGTGAGGCGCACCAGCTCCTTTTACTTTCTCCCCTTCTTCTTTTTCTTTGGTTGCAAGAACATGTCTCCCCGATTCTATTAATTTTTTGGTGGTAATTCGAGATGCAGATCTTCTGTTTGTTGTTTTGCCCATGACATCTGTGGCGCGCGCATTTCTTGCCTTTTTTTGGTCCACCTCTGGATCATTCAGTCGTGGAAGTATTCTCTACGCCGTCTGTGGGGAGTTGATCCGAGACCAACTTGCTTTTCTTCGTTATTCTGTATATGTATGTATGTTGGTTTAGCTATTGCTTGCCGATAGTTTCGTTGGTTTTCATCCGAGTGATTTCTCTTCACATCTATCTGTCAGCAGATTTTTCTAAATCCGCATGTGTCATTCTATGCATGTTCTTCCTTGATTGGAGTGCGGACCCTTGTGGAACAGGTTCCGAGATCTTGATGCCTTCGTGCTATGCTTTATTCTGCTAATTGTGATTATGCTTCTTTCAGTAGCTAGATCTTCTTTTCTGTGACAGGTTGTGGCTTCTGACTTGAGATCTCATATTAGTAGCTGATACCCAGATTTTTGTATCTTTCTCGAACAAAAGGAATTTTGGATTCTTCTGTTTTAAATTTATTCTGGCATCCGATCGAGTGTTCTACTGCACTATTTGGGAATTATTCATGTGATACCATTGGGATGTTGGTGGCTCAGACGATTAGATCTATACATGAAGAGTAGAGGACATAGGTGAATCACTTAGGAAGCCAGGCATTTAACATAGAAATGGTTCTTTATGTTGCAGGGATTATGCTTTGACATTGCGAGGCAAAGATATTGGGTCAAATTGGCCGTTTCATCAGCAGTATCTGCAGCTTTGCTTAAAGAATGGCGTGAAGGATCTGTTGCCACCTTTCGAACCACCTCATGTGGTGAGAGCTGGTAGTAGAACAAAAAGAAAAAGATCTGGGCAGCTGAATGCTTGCATAGACAAAGAAACTCCATTGAAAGTGAATCACATCCAAGAGGAGCCTCTCAGTTCATTCAATAGTGTCTCGGGAGAAGTCTGTCATGAGTCCCACCCACTGTCTGGCCTTTCTGTCGTAGAAAATTCGGGTCAAACCCATAGGTCATTACCATCGAAGAACAAGTTCAAAGCCAACGATAAGGGATTATCCTTTACCAATCAAAATGAGTTGAGGCCTGGAGAAGATGAAACTGAATCAACCGTGTGTGTTGCACAAAGTCAGCAACCGTGTGATCAGTCAAAGCTTGTGAAAGTTCCTCATTTGCCTGAAAAGATTGAGAACATACAGAAATTGTCTCAAAAGAAGTGTAGATTAGTAGTCAAACTTGGTGCAGCTCCTGATCCTCAACGGACGTCGGAGATATCATCCAATTCTATCATGTTTTCTGACTCCATGACCTCAAAAGTCTGCCCTGTTTGCAAGACGTTTTCATCCACTTCAAACACTACCTTGAATGCCCACATCGACCAATGTCTTTCTGTGGAAAGCAACTCCAAGAGGGTCCTTGTTAAGCCACTCAAGCACAAGCTGAAGCCAAGCAAGAAGCGCCTGATGGTTGATATATATGCCACTGCAGCCTGTTGCACTCTTGAGGATCTAGATAGGAGGAATGGAACAAGCTGGGTCTCGGATTTGAGTTTGGTATCTCAATCAAATGCTGTTTGTAACGAAGTGAAAAGACCTAAAGGTTGGTCAGTTGGCCCAGCTGATGATGAGAATGAAGGAGCTGTTTACATAGATTCAAATGGAACAAAGCTTTGCATTTTGTCAAAATTGGGTTCTACACCTTTGGATGCTGTTCAAGAATCTTCTAGGGCAAAAGCTCTTGAGAAAAAAGACAAGGAGACAAGGAAGTTCTTCGTTGGCAAAAAGAGACATCTTGCAGCAAATCTTCCAAAGAATATGAAACTCAAACAGCAGAGCAAAAAACCAAACTCCAAAAGATTGCTTATGCATCAGGTATATTAATTAATCCATCTCTTGTTGCTGGAGTCATATCTCTTTAATCTTTGTTATTTCTAAATGGAGAATGAGCACGATCCTCAATCACTTTCTAAACATTTTTTTTAAAAAAACTTGTGATCTAGACACATGCATTCAGATTACTTTCAAGAGATCCATGCCCACATTTTATTTGTTCTAGAAAATTAATGTCTTTGGTTTTTCTTTCAAAGCAAATTATTGTTATGTTGCTTTCAGTGTCTTGTCTGATAGAGTACTTGCATATTGTGCTGATACTTATTTAGTAACTTGATTTACAAAATCACCCTTTTTGTCAGCATCGGCAATGTTATGGTTTCTGCAATCTTGTCTATTAAAAACCCATTTGCAAAGTTATATGTCGTTTTCGTGTTTCAAATATTTGTTTTTGTAAAACTCCACTTGATAGTAAAATTATATAAATTGTTAAGAAAATCATAGTATCTTAGAATTAAATGTTTTTCTCTGCATATCTATCGTTAACATGTGTCATCGGCTGTGATTTTTGATTTCTATTTTCATAAACATTCAATGAAGGATACCCTCTTTCTAATTTTTTTTTCATCTGCATCATTTCTTAATACATATTAATGTATGTCTTGAAAGATGAGGTCAATCTTTTATCTGTTTTACATAACTCAATACTGTTGATCAGATCAAAGTAGCACCAGAAGGTAATACACTGGTCAGTCAAGAGAAAGAAGAGTCTTTACCACAAAAGTCTTCTGTCCTAGATGAGCATAGAAAAAGAATTTCAACTTTGAGGCCAAAGATTAGGTCACTACGTTCAAGCAAGTCGAGAGGAGAAAATAGTGATATTGTTCTCCAGAATCCAGTGCCCGAGACTATGCTAAAAGAATCAGTTTCGAGAAATTATTCTGCAATGGAAATCTCTCCAGCAAATCTAACTGCACCACCTCTTGGTTGTAGCCCACCAAAGACAAAGAGTATGAACTTTCTGTCAAGCACAGTCCCGGAGAGATCTCAAAAAGAGAGTAACAATCTCAAACTGAAATTGCCTAAATCCTTGGGAGGCTACAGTTCCTCTCTGAGAAGTAAAAGAGTGGAGTGCAGGAAAATTGTTCGAAGATCTTGTGAAGTACAGAAAGCTGAAAATGTTCCTTGTCTGGTGCAAAGAAGCAAGCCTTGCCATGCTGTTCTACCAGAAGACAGTAAGTTTTTTGCAGGAAGCAATTCTTTGTGGACAAAATCATCTTTACCATCCTCCGATGCTGATTGTGATGCAAGAAAAGCTCATTTTTCCTCTAAAAAGTTTCAGAAATGTAGGTCATCGTTGAGGAAATCTTGTAAAGAATCATCTGCAGGTGTAAGTGTAGGTCCTCAAGTGGGTAGTTATCAGGATTGTACGATAAATCGTTCGAGTTGTTGTTTGGACATCATGGATGGAGATGTGAACACGAGTGTAAATATGTCCTCCGGAGAAAGTGACTGCGGAATAGCAGTAAAAGATGTGTCCTTGGATTTGTCCAAACTGGAAGGTGAATGTAATGGTGGTACTGATGGAAAAGGAGATGAGTCGATAGAAGGACAGGCTGATGTGTGCAGTGCTGAAAGGTCTCCATTGGACAATACTGCTGCTGACCATTCTAACACGAACATGGTGGAAGATCAGATGGTTTCTTATGATGCCAACATTCATGAACCTTCAACTTTGGAAGAGAATGAGAAGCTGATTGGAGGAACGGAAGCCTGGGTGGAGCTGTTTGCACCAAGATCATCTGCCAATCAACAAATGCATTGTGGTGATGAATCCGGTAATGCTGTAGTCACTCCAAATATTGAGATGGCAAGCCAACTAGACTTCAGTGAGAAGGGGGAGGAGCCTTGTTCGAAAGCCCAATGCATTGAATGCCAACAAGCCAAAGATGCAGCAGCTGTCGGTAAAGCTTCAAATGCTCATCTGACGAGTCCCACGGCTGGTCATCTTGAGATACATCAAGATCATTCGTGTGTAACCTCAAACAGGACTTTTACCAATGATGATCATAACAGAGAATCATCTGGGTCTCCCGTATCTGCTGCTTCAGCAATTTCTCACCCGACTAAAGGAGATGTGAAAGATGCAGAGCCGCAAGCATCTACTAAACCTGCAGCAAGTGAATGTCATAAGCTCTATGATTCACCAGTAAATTCGAGACACCTTGAGCTGGTAAATATTGAGAGTCAAGTTCCAGATCCCGAGGCAGATGCAGTAGCCCATGATCCTGTTAAAGCTTGGGACAAGTACTCGTATCACTGCTTGCTTGGAGAAAGTGGGCCTCATGAATTACTACTCTCAAGCAAGGGTAATATGGAAGGGCTAATGGTGGTACCTCCCACTTCCACTTTCAACTCCAAACCAATACAACCCCCTCCTTTGTGTAGTCTCCATCCAAATGTTGGTTTTGAAACAGGATCTGTCGGTTCGATCTCTCCAGGATCAGCTTTGGATGGTGCTGTTAGATATCCCACGTGCAGGGATCTTGGGTCATCAGGACCTTCTCCCCTGCCTCAATTTCAAGGTTCTGCAAAACTTGTCCTAAGGTTGATGGGAAAGAATGTGATGATAGTAGACAAAGAAGAAAATATGTCACTTCAGGAGGATCCTCCATGCCCTTCAGAGAATCTTCTGAATGCACAACATCCGGATGTGCTCCATCATTCCGTGGGAAGTCATCAATTGCAGCACCCTCAACTTGTTGTGCGGTCTAGGATGATGGAATGTGATCCAGTAAACTTGTGTCATGTTTCTCCTACACTTCCTGCTGGCATGCAGATGAATCCCTTCTTGGGAACCACCTTGCAGAATGGAACAAAGATTGATGGTGGTGTGCACACTCATCATCAAATGGGATCTTGCAAAGCATCAGACTTACCATTAGCGTTCGGTGCGGAGAACATGGCCATCCGTCGTCGAAATCAAGAATTGGCTTCTACCACTTGTGTTCCGAGCCATCCTAGAGAGGCTATTGTGATTGATGGCTCACCTGATATGGGAACTTGTCCAAGAGGGAGCAGCCCAAACACTGGGAGAAGCTTGTCAAGTGCATTTTCATGTACCAACCATGATATACCTTTGATACCAATTGGCGGCTGCGTTCCCTGGCGAGCAACTTATCACCATCGGAGGGAGCTCCATTATGGTGCAAAACATGGCATTCCAGTTTCTTGCCCTGGTACCCATGCCCATGCCAACATAAAGCGAGGGAACCTTTCAGATGCTACGACTCCTCTTCTCCCAAACCAGTTTGTAGTTCCTCCTCCTCAAAATCGTCATCTGACAACACATTTCTATTCTCCAAGCTTACAACAATGGCGGCGGTAGTAGTGCAAGTCTGGTAGGTAGAAGAAGTCAATGACTGCTTCATCTGTCTGTAAATTTCTCAAGTCCCGGAAAAAGCAGGTGCCTCTGGAGTATGAAATACATTGCTCAAAGGCCCACCAAACATTTGGAAGGTTGAGTTCCTGAGGCAATGCGTCTGTAAATGGGCGGTGAAGCGCGTTGTAGTCCATTTTCGAGTTTTGAACTATGATATAGCATGTATGTATTTACCAACATCTTTCATTCAGTAGGCTCCGTCTGCTCCTCTGAACTGTTTGGGGGTTCTCGGGTACCCTTTTCTTCTGCATGGCAAGCAGATTTTTAAATTTTAGAGTCGGCGGCTCAATTTTGCCGTGAAAGCCCAATAATTTATCATGAATACATGCCCATGTTTACATATCAAACTCCCAGCCCTGCTCCCTTGTTATTGCTTTGCTTTGCCCAACCCCCTCCATCTCTTTCCTGACTTGTCTTGTGCAGTATACATGCACGGTTCATCCAAGTTTGTGTCGGTTTAATTTTTAATTATATTTTTATTTTATTTAAAATTAATATAATATTAATATATTTTTAACTATTAAAATATTATTAAGTGTAAGATTTAAATTCACATCATTTTTTATTAAGAAATTTAAATTACTAAGTTATATATATATATGTATAATTTAAAAAATATATATATTAAAATAAATAAAAAATTATATAAAATTATTTTTGTGTTATATCGTATCAAATCATATCGATATGAAAATGTCGTTCAAACATGATTCATCGAATCATATCGTATTAAGACTATATTGGCCCAAATAAACAACCCAATTGACATGTGCATGATTGAAAAGGGTAGCCCTCAACTTGGCACTGTCGGGTCATGGTTTCGGTCTCATTCAGAACCAATTTGTCACATGTAAGCTGACAATTATGACAAATCCAGCTAACATACATCTAATGTTTTCTAGAAGTTGCATTAAAAATTGTACTTTCATCGTGACTTCCTAATTAAATTGTGTTTGGGGTCAAATTAAATTTAATGTTCTTCAAAAAAAATGGTAAGACATAAATAGAACATCTGTGAAAAATTGTTGGTTTACAAGACTCTCCATGCCAAGTTTTTGCATAAACCACCAATAAAACCAGAAACAGCACTACTTTGCATAGGTTGGTTTTTTAAAATTAGTCAAATCATTTATATAAAATAACAATCCATGCAATGCACGAAACTACCATTAGAATTAAGTAATATCAGAGAGCTGCTACTGTGATGTGCACATTCAGATGCTAACATTTAAAATATCAGAGAGCTGCTGTAATCCAACGCCGAACCTGATATTTTATGCACACATACAATATTTGTTTTACCAGCTGTGCATCTTGAGAGCATGGATGAGATGCCATTTTTCTGTGCAACAACGCAATGCCTCGAATCAAAATGGATGTGATCCAACGCGCCTTCTGCAAAAAATGAGACAGCCTGAATCTATCCTCTGCCTCTGCCTATGTATTTCGAAGAGAAGATCTTCGTCTTGCTGACGGCTTATGTACTCATTCATGTCAAACGAATGGTGTCGATTTTTGTCCACGGCATTATACCTACGTGAGAAGCTGCTGGCACCTTCGGATTGAGCGTCATTCTTGTTCCCATGTATTGATGAGCTATCACCCCAGTTAGCACCGCGATTATTACAGCTGCTTGGTGAAGCATTGTAGCTGTAATCATGCACAGAGGTGGATTCCTGCTGGCAAACAAAAAATGTAGGACTTGAGGATCACACAACAAAAGGTATGTTTAATTAAATCTGGAATTAGAATGAGATAGACAAGTACCACAAAAATGAACAAATTTGATTAGAAAATATCATAAAGGCAGTAGCCTAACAAAACAATGGTTTAGTTCAACGTATGAATTCTAAAAGGACAAAATTAGACATGTATCAAAATGCTTTTAGTCTAAGGTTCGAAACTAATGTCCAAAAAGTGCATGTTTGGGTGCACATAAATGTGACAAAATGGTTGATTGGTCATTAGAGATGATGACCTGATTTTTGGCTATGGTCAACATGGTTGCGTGTATATTGACGTAACTTTGCAAAACATCACGAAAATGATTGGGAAATGCCTTCATAATAACAACAAAGCTCGTTGACATGAGTTTCAAGAAAGCAACTTTTGCTTGATGAATCCTCACTACTAACTCTATGCCTAATCAAAAATATGTTTGGAAAATAAAGAGAATTTTAAGTTTGTGAGCTAAGTAACAAAATCATTTCAATTGCCAAGTGAAAGAAAAGCACGTGGATACCTGCACTGTATCAGTTAAGATATTTCCCGATATCAATGTCATAAAGCCCTTGTCGTCAGAAATAGAACCATCGTTCTTAATTTCCGATTGCAACCATGGAAGAACAACTTCATCATTTTCAGTAACAGGAACATCTTCTGCTATGTCTTCCTGACTTTCCACAACTGTTGGATGAACAAGGCATTCTTTGTACTTCATACTGCTTCCTACAGTTGAACTTGTGTCACTTTTTTCACCTTCAAAGGTTGAAGTGTCCATATCTTCCACGTTTAAAAGAAAATCCTCAAAATGCTTTTCTGCTTCTTCAATCAATCCACTTGAAATCTCAGATTTATTGCTAATCTGCAGAAAGTGCAGGAACAAAAAGGAATTTTGAAAAATAAAAGCTTAGAGTTGCTTTTAAGTTTGCAAAATGTCAAAAAATGACAGGGAAATGCCATCATAACAGGGACAAAAATCGTTGATGTGAGTTTGCAGAACATTTTGCTTGTGTTCTATTATCACATACTTTTCAAAACTAGGTTTGGAAATGACATCGAAGTAGAGGAAAGCTTCAAAAGAATCCTTATTTTCACCTTCCAAGTGAAAGAGAAGCATGTGAATACCTGCAATGTATCATTTAAGTTATTTCCTGATGTCAAAGAACTATCATTGTTCGTTTCCCATTGCAACCATGGAAGAACAACATCATTCTCCGTGATAGGAACATCTTCTGCCAAGTATTCCTGACTTTCTATGAGTGTTGGATGAACAGGGCATTCTCTTGACTTTATACTGCCGCCTACAGTTGAATTTGTGTCACTTTTTTCACCATCAAAGGATGAAATGTCTGTGTCTTCTACATTTAAAAGAAAATCCTCAAAATACTTTTCTGCTTCTTCAATTAATCCATTTGAAATCCTAGCTTTATCAAAGCTCTGCAAAACATGTGGGAAGTTGGAAACAGAAAAAGGAATTGGATTTGTAAAATAAAAGCAAAGGCCTGAACTGAAATATAAATCTACAAAAACATACTTTTCTACCCCATGATGACCTTTCTTGCATGATGTTCTTTTCTGCCTCAGGGAATAGACCTTTCACGATATTTGTAAGCTCCTGTCCACTGTAATCCTCAGCTGCCAGTTCAGCTAGAAGTTTCTGCTTGCGCTTCTCTGACTGAGCACAAGGTGAAATGTGAAAATAACCATTACTTGGTATAAAGCCAAGGAATAATGTGAACTTTGATACTGCACCTCATAATTCAAAAGCATCCAGATGCATAATAGGATATCAAACCCTCAGAAAACTGAAATCTTATTGACATCAACAAATACAATTGAACATGGGCCGTTCAAAAGATAATTTGCAGGAATAAAGGAAGCATACTCCACATTGCCTAACTTTATTTAATAGAAAAAGATATTTCTACCTCTTCTAATTTGGAAGCATAGCTCCTTTTAATTTCATCAATGGCTTTGATTACATCTGAACCTTCCGCTTGAATGTCATCACTATTGATTATCATGGAAGGCTTCGTGTTCGACATTAACTGCACATAATTTAGTCTAACATTAAAAGAGATAAAAGCACAACTCATATCTCTGCCACAAGATGGTGCTAGGAACAGTTTGTCAGTCTAGATTGAAAACCAATGGAGATTCTTGTATCAAATATCTCATAAATAATATAAAGAATAATATTGGAATTGATGAGATGCTCCTGAGAAATTTACTTTTTCCAGCTCTGTCCTGATATCATCAACTGCATCCCTTACTTCTTTGCGCATGGCTTGATACAATCCATTGACCTCTCCATCAACAATAGGGTGATCACTCTGAACAAGAATTTACAAAATAAAAGAAAAAAGTCATTCATATAAGAGGATAGCTTTTGGGTCTAACACTTCAGTCATCATCAGCTAGTGTACAAAATTGAAAAAACTAACCTTGTCTGCATACACAGCTCTTATTGTCTTTTCATGTCTATTTTTAACACTATCAACTGAGCGTGCTTCATCATCAGTTAATGAAGAGGATTGGCTCTGAAATGATACAAGCATGTTAATGATGTAGGCAACATTTTACAAATACACTTTGAAAAAGTGAATATGGAGAGTACTAACTAAGCAAGCATGCTTTCATGCATGCATGTACACA